>JAQGBS010004228.1:0-10541 GCA_034698545.1 Acrobeloides obliquus
GTGTAAGTAGCCAGGCTAGGGATAGAACTAATATTAAACATGATACACATAAGGGGAATATCTAAAAATGGCTTTGGCAAACCATCTTTCATGTGAGCCCCCTCCCCTCGCTACGTGCCTCCCTGCCCCTCCCATAATTACGACGCTGGGTAGCCTTAACAATAACGGTTGTCCTAGTGCCCTTTGATAATCTTGTATTGCTTCAGGTGTTTTAAAAAATACTTGAGCATGTTGACGACCTTTTTCAGTCGATGTTAAATTACATTTCACTACTTGGCAGTATATTCCAGAGGTTAAAAATACAACTAGTGATAATGCCTAAATTTAATAACGTTTTTTAAATTTCTTATCAGTCGGCTACGTGGCGAAGCGGCAAGTGGCGCCACATACACGCTTACGGTCGCTGGTTCAATCTCCAGAGGTCGAAATCCAGATTAGCGATTCAAAAAAGTGGTTAAAGCACACAACCCTTAAAAATACATGAAAATTTTTTGCCTATCATTATTTTTCGATTTCGATTTTTGTGTGACCCTATACAGAGACTCTATATACCTCTAGATATGCACTTCTGTATAGAGTCCAACAAAAGTCAAAATCGAAAAATAATGATAGGCAAATTTTTTTATGTAATTTTAAAGGGTGTTTGCTTTAACAACTTCTTTGAATCGCTAAAATACAAATTTCGGCCTATGGGGATCAAACCAGGGGACCGTAAATGCATATGGCGCCACTTGCCGCTTCGCCACGTAGCCGACATTTCATATGGAACTCGTAGTATTTTTAAATGCTTACTATTGACAAACCATATAAACTTAATAATATAAATCTTCTCATAGAAAACATGCTAGCTCGGGTGCATAATCCACAACATATACCTCGATACATTTTATCCTTTTTCTAAAATTTGTATATAAAATATTGCTATTTTTTTCTACTACTCCTTGATGTATTTGTGAAAAAAGCTTTATGAAAAAAATCAAATCTGACAGCTCGGTCCTGTTTTTGAAAATATTTGAAAAAACACATCCAAAGCCACCAGAAAATGATAAATTTGAATTTTTTTTAAATTCCTCAAAAACAAAAACTCGGTACTAGTTTCCACTAGCGACCGCAAATAACAGGGATCTGAATCCGAAATTTTTTTAGATTTTAACCGGAAAAGCATCTTTTACCCCGTTTTTATGAGGGAATCGATTGCGCGTATTCCCGAGACGTGAAAATGCTTCCCTTACCCGGATTTAGGGTCTGAAGTTGGCGCATTGAAGCGAAAATTGAAAAAAAAATCAACTTTACCGACCCTAAATACGGGTAAAGGAAGCATTTTCACGCCTCAGAAATGCACGCAATCGATTTCCCGCATCCGAAAAAATTTTCGGATCCAGACCTCTGTCATTTGTGGTCGCTATTGGAAACTAATACCTAAAGCTCTTTTTAGTTCTCCAAGAAAGAAATTTGAACTTTCTACACGATAAGAACGTGTTGTTTGGAAGAAAAAAAACTTAAAAAAATTAGCTGTTTGGGTTTTTGTACCACCACTCGAAAAAGATTTACATAAAGAATGGGGGTGGTAGAAAAAGTTGTTGGCAAACTCGTAATTTAACTTAAAAATAGGCAACAAGTCAAAAATTGGTATTTTATCTCCAAAAATTTCACAGCGTATATCATATTACATACATAATAAGAAGCCTAAACATTTTATAACAACCATTTTTATGCATAGTGGACACAAACGTACATATCTCTAACCAGTAAGTATACTCAAGACTAAAGGGGAAAAAACTAATCTCAGCTGTCAAGCGGGAAAGTGAGAAAGAAAACTCCACTTATTTATTTTATGCATCCTTGTTTTTCATGCTTTTATTGTCGCAATAATGGACTCTAGAACATGTATGCCCAATCTATGATGCATATTTGTTCAATAATAAACAAAATGCATTTGTTTTATGGTCTAATGAAGATTTTTTATTGATGGAATTTTTAGAAGCGAAAATTATTTTTTGACTTTCAAATGTCTTGATGTTTCAATTAGGGCAGCGCGTTGGCCTGCGGGGTTTTTTCAAATAAATTTTTGTAAGGCGGGGTTGCGAGATTTTCAAAAATGTGCGTGCGAGGTTGCGGGGCGGGTTTTTTTCTTAAAAAATAGTGTGGGCAGGCGGGCGGGATCCCTTCCGTACATAACCCTAGTTTCAATAGAGCTTATTAGAATATATAGCTAGAGAATCAGATCAAGAAAACATTTTATGAAATATAAGCTATTTTGTAAAACTCTACCAATTTTTACTCATCCTGCAAAGTACACAAGGATTTGGCTCAAAGTTTTTTCCGACCACACGTGTACAACCATACGTGAAAAAGGGTGCGGAAGTCACCTCCTATTCGTCGTAAGGAGTCAAAAATCTTGAAAAAACATTAGGGTCCCTCCTTACGATAAATACCACTTCGTAATTCGAGTTTGTAAAAGTTGTAAAGGGACTTCGTACGAAGCGGTCGTTTTTACAACTTTTAAAAACTTCGTACGTAGTGGTCTTTATTAAAGACTTCGTATGAAGTGGTCGCTTTAAGGATTTCGAACGAAGTGATCGTTTTTCATGACTTTGTACGAAAAAACATAAAGGGGTAGCCTTATGATTTTTCCAAAATTTTGTGAAATTTTTCTTTAAAAAATCATAAAGGGGATCCTTATGCTTTTTTCAAAACTTTTTGGAATTTTTCGAAAAAGATCATAAAGGGAGTCCCTTATGTTTCGGACCACTTCGTATTTTGGGGTCTAGGGTCACAGGGGGTTTTTCATGTATGTGTACAACCCCCTCCCTCCGAATTTCGGGGGAAGAGGATCGCCTGCAACCCACAGGTCAAAATGAGCCTCGCTCGCAAATTTTTGCGGGCTAGCCGCAAAAATTTCTTATTTTTTCAACAAAAATCGTAATTTTTTAAAGCATTTTTAGCTTAAAAAGTGTTTTTTTTTTTAAATTTTTCGCGCCTATCAGCGCGAATAAACAAGGGGGACTAAAGTGATTTTTGAGAAAATTTTCGTAAGAAACATAAAGGGGGACCAAGGTAAATTTTTCGCCCGCAAAAAGTCAAAATTTTCCGAGGTGTTTGTACATGTGTGTTCCTGACTAAATAAAACTTTGCTAATATTTTCCGAATTATAAAGTATACTAATATATAAACCTTACTACTCTAGAGAGACAATTAACAAAAGCTAAAAAGTCTCATCCCAAAAAGAAATTCATTAGCAGATCTAATCCAAAACGTTACTAGGTAACCGTTGTTGATGGGTCAACACATATTTTCTTGTTCTTGATTAGAAAACCTATTTGTCCATACTAATATGTTGCGTGTAAGACTGAAAATCTCACTGTTTTTATCTGTGAACAACATGAAAGATTAAATAGCAAATAGCATGGGAAAATGTCAATTTATTAACACTCCGAGAATTCTCAATATTAAGTAGTGGAGCGAAGAAGTTTTCCATTATGAATAAGAATGTGTTGACAAGCGGACGAAGTTCATTTATAGAAACAAAACAGACCAGTGTTGGAACGATTTTCTTTCTAAAAGCTCATTTTGATCCAAAACATGCTCCTACTTTTTCAAAAGTCATTTACAGAAACAGAACAGTCTATAAATTTATCAGAAACATATACAGTGGATGCTCGATAGTACTATATAAGATTTTAAGGAAAATGTGGTTAACGAAAAAAATAGCATTAAAATTGGCGGAAATATGATTTTTTGAAATTTTGATTTTGGGGGATCGTACTATCGGGAATCCACTGTATAAGACAATAAAAGCACATGGTAAATATATGTTTACAATCAAACAAAAATAGAATAAAGTTCACAAAAATAGGCGAAGGAAGTTCTTGCCAGTAAACATCAGGTTATCAAAAAGGAGTAACAAGAGTAGGTCTTGTCAGAAATTGTCAAAAATTTAGACGAAGTTAAATATTTCCAAACAGAAGCATTTAGTTTCATGCGCAAAAAGTTCTCCCAGAGTTAAAACAAGGAAAAAATTATAAGAACCTCAGTTTTCCTCCAGAATAGCAAACTTTTCAAGAAAAAAAGCCGGACACTTTTCAAGAATAACTTCAGATTCTATTAGGGTTTAAAAGTCGAAACTAATCCTTTTTCGAAAGCCAAAACCGATCCATTTTAAAGTCGAAAAAGTCGAATCGAACAATTTAAAAGTCGATAAAGTCGAAACCGATGGTTGGAAAGTTGATCAAAAGTCGATCAAAAAGTTGATTAAAATTATAAAAAATTTTACAAAAAAATTGTCAAAATTGGTGCTAAAATGATTCATATGCTCTTAATAAAGATGGGCAGAGGCTCAGTTATATATTTCGATTTTTATCGTGAACTTTCCGAAAACATAATTTTTTCATAGTGTTTTTTCGAATGGCTTGACCCAGTGGCGCAAAAGAGGGGGGAAGCTTCCCCCAAAACTAAAAAATGAAAAATTTTTCCTAATGCTCCCCGCTTATGTTTTTTTTCAAAAATCCTAATGGCCCCCCATTATGATTTTTCATAAAAATTGACTACATTTTCAATTTTTTTACTAAGAATGATTATTTTTTCAACAAAATTGTCTAAAATTTGCCATTTGTAAACCGTAATTCATAATTCTCTGAGCATTTTCAGCAATAAAAACAATCTGTTTTCGAAAAAAATTTTTGCTCCGACAGGCGCGAAAAAGTCACAATGGGGTGCTTTTATTTTTTTATATCAATTTTTGGGAAGAAAATCGCGAAAAAATATAAAGCAGACCAAGGAAAAATTTTGAAAGTTTCCAGCTACTCCCTCTCCAAACCGAAACTCACTTTACGCCGTTGGCCTGGCTCTTTAAGGAGGGAGAATTACTTATAGAATTTTCCGATTCCAAAAGTTCCGCCACAACTAGAAGATTTTGATATCATATTTGCATATTGATCCAGAACTTTGCTATGAAATTCTAGTTCCTTGTCACGAAATCTTGTTTTCAAGAATCATAGTCCTAAGACAATTGGAAAAGAGATTTGTTTAAAACAAAAGTATATAATAATACAATTTTTAATTTTAATAGAACTTTTAAGTTAATTAATCTTCTTAAAAGAATACTAGAGCAGATGTAATTATGTTAGCTATACATATTGTTATTTCGAAACATTAAGTCTGCTCGCTAATTGTCTCGACCAGCTAAGTCGAGACGTTAAACGTCTCGAATTCGAGAGAATTACCACTAAGTCGAGACGCTAAACGTCTCGACCAGCAAGTCGAGACGTTTAACGTTTCGACTTAGCTGTTCGAGACGTTTACTGCGCAGCCTAAGTCTGCTCGCTAATTGTCTCGAAATGATTTCGAGACTCTAAGGCTGCGCGGTAAATATCTGAACCAGCTATTCGCGACTCTAAGGCTGCGCGGTAAATATCTGAACCAGCTAAATGCGACGTTAAATGCGGCGTTAAATGTCTCGACCTACAAATAAGTCGAGAAGTTAAATGTCTCGAAATGAGTCTCAAATTGTTCGAGACGTTAAATGTCTCGGATTCGAGACTCAATTCGAGACATCAATTGTCTCGAATTTGAGACGAATTATAACTAATTCGAGACGTTATTAGTCTCGAACTGATTTAACGCCGCATTTAACGTCGCGAATAGCTGGTCGAGATATTTACCGCGCAGCCTAAATGCGCCTCTAAATGTCTCGAATTCGAGACTCTGTGTCTCAAACAGGTTTGAACTGCTCTGTGCATTGACACGAAAACTAGAATTTAAAAATTTTATTACAAAATGAGTCGAGAGATAGCTCGTTGGATTCCTTAGATCATTCTAAACAATCGCACTACTTTTTATGAAAATCATATTGTGATGTCGAAAATCCTTATTAAAATTTTTATTTTTACTTGAGATTTTGTGTCATGATAATTTTACCGTAACTTGAAATTTCAACATTTTTAATAAAGATTTTCGACATCACACAATGATTTTCATAAAAAGTAGTGCGAATTAAAGTTGTTCAGCATGATCTAAGGAATCCAACGAGCTATCGCTCGGATCATTTTGTAATAAAATGTTCAAATTCAAATTTTCGTGTCAATGCACAGACTAGTTCAAACCTGTTTGAGACACATAGCCTCGAATTCGAGACTCAATTCGAGATATTTATAGTCTCGAATTACATGTAATTCGAAACGTTTAAAGGCGCATTTAGAGTCTCGAAATCATTTCGAGACAATTATCGAGCAGCCTAAATCAAACATATAAAGTCCAAACTTTTTTATTATTTAACGTCGAAAACATTATCGTTTATCCTTATAGAGGTCATGGCTGAGGCATTTCTCCGAATTTTTCATTACTATAATGACTGGGTTGCATCTTTATTTTCTATAGTTTCAAATATTTTGCTGGTCTACTTGATTTTCAAATATACCGCGGCTGAATTCAAGGCATACAGTAAAATATTATTGCAAACTTGTTGTATCGATTTATTTTTTACAGTCATAGTATTTATCACGAAACCGGTAAGTAATCACCAAAAGGATTGAATATTTTCAACAAAAGATACATTGTATGTGGGATTGAGGGAAGGGAATCCATGGGGGCATGATGTTTTTGAATGATATGTTTGGGGGAGGATAAGGGGAGAGACAGCCAAAAACATGATGAGGTGGTTTTTTGGAGGAAATTTTTACTCATAAACATAAAATTTTCTTAATTTTTTGATCTCAGAAAAATTTTTTTTGTTCTGGGGTCAAAAACAAAAGGGTCATACTAATGGTTTTTTGGCCGGCCATTTTATGAAGAAGTGCTTTCAATTTTTTTAATGATGATGAAGTGGTGGGGCGGGGAGTTATTTTGTGTAAGTGCCAAAATTTTGGGGAGATAGTACTTTTAACTCCATACAATCTAGATATTGTAATATTTTGGCCTTTTTCTAGGTTATTGAATTTAATCAAGGAGTCTTCTTTCTTTTTATTAGTGGATTTGTTTCCAATCTCCCACATCCATTCAATTTTTATTTAAATATGATTTGGGTCATTGGTTTCTTTTTCTGCATTACAGCTCTGCCAGTTCAATTTTTCTATAGGTATATGCTGGTTTGTAGGTAAATTTTAAAGTTAAGGACAATGAGTGTGTTATGGCACCCGGATGGGAGGGAGTGGAGCTCAGGGATGGGGGGGAGGAACTCATAAAAAAATTTTTAGAGGGAAATTGAAATTTGGGAGCTATTTCAGTTTAACTACCTCATTTAACATGGTCTAAAATCGGAAAATTTTATTTCTCTCAAAAATGACCCCATAGGGAGTAATTTTATGCGGAGAATCGATTGCGTGCTTTCCCGAACCCTGAAAATGGTTTAATTTTTAACTTTTTTTATTATTAGAAAAATACAATTGAGCAACAAAATTTTCGTCTTATTGTTTCTACTATCATTTTTCTTCGCTTTTACTTATACACTTATTGCTGGAATTGCTTTTCAACCAACATTTGAATCTATTAACAAGAATATTGCTATGCTGAACAACTCTTTGTGGACGGACGAAACGGGGCAAATACTTGTATTTGTAGCCAGTGATATAGTAAGTTATATATTTTATAAGATGTTTTAACAAAAATTTAGACAAATCCAGCATTAGTCCTTATGCTAATTTATTGTCTTCTTCTTGGTGGCTTGTGTTACACGCTGATAATTGTTTTTAATATTCTTATTTGGAAGAAAATTGCAGCTACCCAGCATACAATGAGCAAAAAAACCCGTGAAGCTCAAAGACAGCTGAATTATGCATTAATTATGCAGGTAATACAACATAGGAGCTGATAGAAGGATATACAGGAAAAGGAGAGCAGGTCAGAAGGGAGGGGAGAAGAGACACTGAGTTGGTGATAGGACGAAATGAGATTTCGATTTTTGAATTTTAAATCATACCCCACTTTTATATATCATCAAAATTAAAATTTAGTCTATTTCACCGCTAATCACCGTCTTCCTTCCAACAACGATTACAGGCACTTGTCTTCTTCTCCGATTGGAGACTTCCGGTATTGGAATATTGATTATGTGCGCAGTAGGATGGATTACAGCAATCAACCCAACAAGCGCTATATTATTTGTTGCACCATATCGCCAAGCGTTCTTAAGGTGGTTTGGTATAGGCTTAAATCGAGTCGCAACCCTGTCTGATTCGAATCCAAGAAATCAGACTCCTTTGCCAGCAATTGCCACGATCGCAATAGACCAGATTATCTTGAATAAGTTTAATTTTAAATTTTGAGTGGCTGAAGCCGCATCCTTTCGCGCCAAAGGCGCGAAGAAAATTTTTTACATAATGATGCCACTTATGATTTTTCGAATTTTTCAGACTTTTTGAAGTTTTGACTTCCCTTCTCTTTCTGTCGTCAAACCCTGCTTATTCTCTGAAATTTTTGATGGCTTACAAATAATGCTTCTTTTTTTGTAAAATTTATATACTATTATAAAAAATTAAATTTGTTTTCCATATAGATACTCCTAGTAAAATTTTGAATAAGTTTAATTTCTTTCTGTTCATGGATTGGCGTAATCTTCTGCACAGGAGTTTTTAAGGGCCTTCAACATGGATTAATGAAACGCTGTCTGGGAGGCAGCGCCATAGGTGGGCAGGAGGGATCAGATCAAAAATTGTGAGAGGGATCATTACCCTTTTTCAATAAAAATCCAAAATTTGCCATTTTTTCACCAAAAATGGCCAAAATTTAATATTTTTCATCAAAAATGACCATTTTTTAATTATCCAGTCTTCGGACGGCCAAATCATAAGAGAGGCTTTCGGGCACGAGAAATCGATTGGGGCAATAGGGGTAGGGGGTCACGAAATTTTTTCGGAACTCGGGACTTGCTCCAATTGATTTCTCATGCCCGAAAAGCCCAAGTACCAAAAATCAGCGAAAAAATTTTTTTCGTGAAGCGTACTGGGCGTGTAAATAATGAACCACGAAGTCGAAAATAAACCATTCAGTTAAATTCAACCGCTAAGCGAACCGCGTAATTCAAAAAGAGCAGCCACGCGGTTAAAATCGAACCGCTCAGTCGAGAATAAAATAAATGAAACGCGCAGTCTAGAATCGTTTGTTGACCAGCAACCGCGCCTTCTGCGCAGTTGTCGGTAAACAACCAACCGTGCCTTCTGCGCGGTTGATTTCGATTGTATATTTTTTTAAAAGACTTTTGCGCGGTTGTAGGTACGCCATTGGCGGGCATTAGCGATGTATGCTTCTATGATGTATATGTTTAAAAGTGACAATTAATAATACTCCTTTTAAGCCCAAACAAAAATTATCTTTGAACATAACATTGCTATGCATCTTTCTCCTCTGTTTTTATATATATTTAAAATCATGTGGCAAGTTTTACTTGAAAATCTTGTTTTCAAGAATCTCAATTCTAAGGCAATATTATAGGTAGGGACCGTGACGTGTCTTCAGGACCCTGTCCCTGTGGACAAACAAAAAAACCGTACCGAACCATTCTTTGAGTTTTGTTACAGAATTGTAGATTTTGTGTTGGGGAATCAGAATCCATAAAGATTTTTGAGCGAAATGGCTTTTTTCGTGCCGTTCGACTTAGATTTATAGGTGGATATAAAAAAACGATTTAAAAATATTTCTAGCGCAAAAAACTTTCAGGAAATAGATTTTCTGAAAACCCGTGACGGTCCCTAATTATAGGAAACGAGATTTTTTTAATAAAAATATAAAAATAATACAATTTTTATTAGAATAAAACTTTTAAATTAAGTAATCTTCTTGCAAAAATAATAGAATGGATGTAATCTTCTGTTACGTATAGATATTTCTATTTTGAAATATATAAAGTCCAAAATTTTTTATTATCTATCGTCGAAAACATTATCGTTTCATGGCTGAAGCATTTCTCCGAATTTTTCATTACTATAATGACTGGGTTGCATCTTTATTTTCCATAGTTTCAAATATTTTGCTGGTCTACTTGATTTTCAAATATACTGCGGCTGAATTCAAGGCATACAGTAAAATATTATTGCAAACTTGTTGTATTGATTTATTTTTTACAGTCATAGTATTTATCACGAAACCGGTAAGTAATCACCAAAAGGATTGAATATTTTCAAAAAAATGCATCGCATGTGGAATTGAAGGAGAGACAATCCCTGGAGAGATGATGAATTGATGATATGTTTGGGGAGGGACAGGCAAAAAAATGATGACATAATTTTTGACTGTCCCTCCCCCAAACATATCATCACCTCATCATGTCTCCAGGGTCAAGAACCAAAGGGCCTTACTAATGATTTTTTCGGCTGACCGTTTTATGAAAAGGTGTTTTCAAAAATTTTATTTGATTATGATGAGGTGGTGGGGCGGGGTTATCCCTGTGTAAATGCATGCCAATATTTTGGGAGATAGTACTTTTAACTCCATACAATCTAGATATTGTAATATTTTGACCTTGTTTCCAGGTTGTTGAATTTAATCAAGGAGTCTTCTTTCTTTTTATTAGCGGATTTGTTTCCAATATTCCACATCCATTCAATTTTTAT
>JAQGBS010004229.1:0-10541 GCA_034698545.1 Acrobeloides obliquus
AGTCTCTAAAATAACGGCAGTCTGACGAAGGGTTGAAAAAAATAACGGCATGCCGTTATTTTAGAGAAAATACGGTAGCTATTATATTCAAGAAAAAACCATACAAAAATTTGCTGAAGCCACTAGCGATTGTTTGCTTTATACTATCAGGTTTTTTGTAAGTATTGGGTCGTTCGGAAAATAACCGGCGTTTGCAGATTCCATCGAAACTTTATAAAATGACCCTACTGGGGAGTTTTTCTATGCGAGGAATCGATTGCACGCATTGCCGAACCATGAAAATGCTTCCCTGATTCAGGGAAGCGGTTGGTGTATTGAAATGAAAACTTTAAAAAGTCGAATTTTTCAGAAAAAATTATCCTTCTAGAGGTTTTGTTATGCGAGGAAACTCCGACCAAAAGCAATTTTTCTTCGACTCAAAAACCAGCTGGATTTTTTTTAAGGGAATGGTGAATCTAGTGCGTCAATGGAAAAGTTGTATCGAATATGAAGGTTATTTTTGTTTATTCGATACTCTTTATGTTGTTCTCGTTTTTGTTTCGTTTTTTAAATAAAGTTTTCTTTTTAATACACTAACTGCTCCCCTGAATCAGGGTCAAGGAAACATTTTCATGCTTCGGCAATGCTCGTGCAATCGATTAATTTTTAATTCTTTTTGCCTAAAAATGCGTTTTCCGTTTTGGGCCATGGCAAACAATTTCTGATCATTTTGGATCGAGTCTGTTATAGCCTTAAAAACTAGCAATTTTTGGCAGTATCACTTTTCGTACAATTGTTTTCGTACGGTACTTTTCGTACAATTAGTTTTCGTACGAACTTTTCGTACAAATACAAGGGGGAGGGGGCAAAAGTCCTCGCGTAAAGGGCGGTATATTCTCGTATAAATTGCTCCTTAGGCGAGGACTTTTCGCCCCCTTGGCGAGTAATTTTGCCCCCCCCCTTTTGTATTTGTACGAAAAGTACTTGTACGAAAAGTCCGTACGAAAAGTACCTGTACGAAAAGTCCGTACGAAAAATAATTGTACAAAAAGTACCGTATGAAAAGTACCGTACTAAAACAATTGTACGAAAAGTGATACTGCCGCATTTTTGCTCTGAACCTGGATGACAAATCTGGACCCAAAAATAAATTTTTCAAAATTGGTCCAAAATGATCAGAAATTGTTCGCCATGATCCAAAACGATAAACAACTCATTTGTAGACAAAAAAATTAAATTAAGATAGGTTTTGGTGGTGTTTTTCTAAAAAGTTCACACCTCAATGCATCATAAGATACTACTCTTCCAAATAAGGTTGGCGAGAAAATTTTCCTCGTTTCCCGAATCGAGAAAGGCTTTATAACTTTTTATGGTGAACTCTGCGTAGTTTGGTGTTTTTGGAAAAAATATTTTTGTTATGACACTCTTCTCGAAATCGGGAAATTTTGGGAAAAGTGTCTTAACTTTTAACAAGCCATTATTTTTCGATGCAGTCTTTTGCAAAAATGTTCAGAAAAATCTTTTTTCCAAAAACACCAAACTACGCAGGGTTCACCATAAAAAAGTTATAAACCCTTTTCCGATTCGGGAATTTCCCCGATTTCGGAAAAAATTCTCCCCCCCCCCAACCCTAGTTCCAAACCATTTTGAAAAGGGTTAACATTCTTTACTGCTAATTCTAATTTTTAGGTTTATTATTGCTACTTGGCAGCTATATCAATTCTGGTCGATATTTATGGTGTTTATTATAACAATGACTTATATATCGGCTATATCCATTGCATAATTTTTTTAAATAGTCAGATGTGCAGGGTTTCCAACAAATGGAGGTTTTTTGGTGAAAATGAAACAACTTGAAAAGTGGTTTTTTAGACACTCTGTATATGTAATATCTCATTTATTTATTAGCATAATAATAAATCTTGAATAAAAATGCATAGCCATTATTTTTTTAAAGTCTAAAAACTACGTGATGAGGTGAAAAATTGCACTTATTGCGGTTTTTACGAATTTGACACCAAAATTTTTTTCTAAAAATGACCTCTCTAACAATTAAACATCATGAACTTGGTTTCCTAGATTTTGACAAAAAGTATCAAAAAATGTTTGTTATGGTGCAATGAAGGGAAAAATGAGCAATAGGATGGAATCGACGCCACCGTTTTAAGAGGATATTAGCCACATTTATTATAATCAAAATTGCCACAGTAAATTTTTTGAAAATACGCATTTTTTGTACTCGTTTGCATAATCAGATGTGCAGGGTTTCCAACAAATAGAGTCTCAGCTCAGCGATCGATTCAAGCCATGGTCTTGGTGTCATTCAATAGCTAAGGGTTAGGGTAGTATAACTTTTCGTACAATTGTGGTTCGTACGGTACTTTTCGTAGGGTATTTTTCGCACAAACTTTTAGTTGCCTGATTATCAATAAAATCCTTTTGGGTTTAATTTTCTCGTGTCAATAAACGGATTTTATTGATAATCAGGCAACGAAAAGTACCGTACAAACCACAATTGTACGAAAAGTTATACTGCCAGAGTTAGACCTTTAAAATGACACCAAACTTATCGAAATTGACTGTGGCAATTTTGAATTATAGCAAATGTGGCTAATATCCTCTTAAAACAGTGGTGTGAATGCCATCCTATTGCCGAAAAATGTTGAATTTAGATGGATTTTGTTGGGGCTGACATTAGTTATCGAACAACCCAATAAGGATAATCTTGCAGATTTTTTTATTTATCATTTTTAAATTGATTTGTTTAACGATAAAAACTAGTCTTCTTTCTCATGCCTTGGAGGTATGAAAAAGAAAAAAGATTTTATTGACATGATTAGTAACCTAAAGCCAAAGGAAAGTGTCCAAAAAAAGTCTTATCATTGATTTAAAAAAAAGGTTACACTGATGTTGGACGTTTTATCGAAAGTTCTGGCTAGTAGTGATGGGTCGAAATCGTGACTCGAAATCGAACGAAATCAGCTCTCAAAATTTCTTCTTTAGCTTTTTATGAAAAATCTCAAAAACAAAAATAATACAGAAATTGCGTTGTTCTACAATAAGGCCACGTCTTTTATGTCAAATTTTGTCGCGATTTTTGGCATGAAATTTCTTGTAAGTAACGAAATTTGGCATGAAATCGCGACGAAATTTGCCTCGTAACGTTTTTTCTATGTATTTTCATAAAAAGTAGTCAAAATAAAAGATGCAGAACGCAATTTCCGCTGTGTTATTTTTGTTTTTGACATTTTTCATAAAAAGCTAAAAAAAGTTTGAGAACCGATTTCGACCCATCACTACTGGCTATGCTTTTTTGATGACTTTTGTAAGAATCCATTAAATCAATAATTTGGCTCTTTTCTTGCACAAAATTTTAATAAGTGCTCAAAAATAGACTTATAGATTCACTTGATTGATGTCCTTGTATGCCAAATGTTTTTTCTGTTTCATATAAATCATTGATCCGATCGTTTTCCCTTTGTTTTCTTTTTGTTTACAAGTTTTGTTTAGTCAGAAAATAGCTGGCCATTTTTTGTCAAATAAAAATAATTCTTTTTTTGTTTGCACGCCATTTATACAAAGAGAAGAGTTGGGTACTCTTAAAGAAGAGGGACAAAATAGCATGAATTTTTTTCAAAAAATTTTGCTTTTTGAAACACGCACCACGGCGCACAAAAACCGAAAAAAGCATGGTATGGGTCAAAATTAAAAATAAATGTCGCCAATCAACTCAGCTAGCCAAGAGCTTCAAAAAGAGTACCATATCATGAGGTTTTGAGATTTTGGTCCATGACTCAGGAGTTAAAATGACAGATTTGCAGTTTCTAGATCGCGGGTTCGAATCCCGGCCGAAATTAAAGTTGTCCAAACTTCATGAAAATTTTTCCATATCCATATTTTCGCCTCTAAAGTACTTTGCTATAATTTTTTGGCCAATAAATACTTGCTGGAGTTGTTTAATAAGGTAGGTTTGAACAAAGTTAAAATCATTATTACTATGCAACTCCAGCATGTATTTAATGACCAAAAAATGATAGCAAAGTGTTTTAGAGGTCAAAATATGGATATGCAAAAATTTTCATAAAATGGACTTTAATTTGAAGAGCGATTCGAACCCGCGACGTATAAACTGCAAATCTGTCTCCTTAACCACTCAGCTATGGGTAAAATGCATAGAATACTGATTTGGTACTCGTGATGAAGCGCTCAACAGGAGTCGATTAGCGATATTATTTTTTGATGTTGACCTTTGTCTCAACTTTTCTGATTTTTGGTACGCCGTGTTCGGGGGGGGGGGGTAAACTCCTCGTTTTCTTCAAATTGTTGGTCGTTGTTTAAACATTTTTAGATTTATAATATAAACGAAATTTTTGCTCAAATATATTTTTTATTTTTCAGTATCATGGATATTTCTCCGAGTAAAGAACCATCATATGCCAATTTAGAAGATATCTCCTTAGCTTCTCTCAACAATCGTGTTGATGAAAATGGTTTTGAAAATTTTGAAACAGTGCGAGAAAATTCGAATCAATTATCACAAATGGCAAATCCTTCAAATGTGAACAATAACACAGATTTTTCGCTAAATGATCCAAATAACGAAATGGAACTTTTGCTTAAACTAACAGATGGAAGCTTAGACGGGCATAGTTATGGCATAAGCACGCCAACCTCCTCAATAATGGGTGATAATGAGAATATGGAATTGGATGAAAGTTTGTTACAAGTATTACTTTTATAGAATGTCCCAAAAAACTGGAGCCAAAATAAAAAAGTTGAAAAAATTGGTTTTTTAACATGGAATACCCTGATGGGGAGTCATGAAAATTTTTTCGGAACTTGGAACTTGCGCCAATCGATTTCTCGTGCCCGAAAATCTCCAAGTACCAAAAATCAGTCAATTTAAAGAAAAAAATTTTTCGAGAAGCGTACCCCTTTAATTTCCATCAAAATAACCATATACGGGTCTTTCTTTCCGATAAATCGTTTTTGATAAAGGTCAAAATTTTTGGTAAGGCGCCAATAGACTCATCTCGCCGAGCGCAAAACTTTAATATCGGGCCAGGATTCGAACCCGCGACCTATAAGTGAAATTTTGTCATACTATCCTCTAGGCCATGAGATTCATAAAAAAGTAAAATTTAGGCCTCTATTGCTGAAACTTTGCCTTATCTTGGCAATGATTTAGCCGAACAGAATCCAGAACCAAGCACATCCAAGCAAAAACCAAAGAAGCCGAAGAAGCCCAAGGTTTCAAAAGACAAGGATATTAGCAAATTGATGCCCAGCGAGCATGAGCCCAGAAAGAAAACGGACGACGAACCCGAATACAATGCAACCGGGAACAAAAATTGGTCCTTAATCAAAGCCGAAGGGTTTGAAGGCTACAAATGGAAAAGAGTGCAAGAATTTCCACATTTAAAACTGGATTATTATGAGTGTAAGAGATGCTCGGATTTATTAGAATTAAGTAAGATAATTTGGAACTACTACACAATAGGGGGGGGGGGTCACCCAAATTTTTTTAAAATTTTTCTGGAAACGACCCCTCTGGGGGGTAAAAATATGCGGGGAGTCCGAATTTGACATTTTCGAAGCAAAAAAACGTTTTCCTGATTCAGGAAAGGCTTGTGTATTGAAGCGAAAAGTCGCAAAAATCGCACTTTTGCAACTTTTCTCTTCAATACACAGGCCTTTCCAGGATCAGCAAAATGTTTTTTCGCTTTGAAAATGTTAAATTCGGATTCTCCCACATGTTTGTACCCCTAGAGGGGTCATTTCAAGAAAAAAATTTTGAAAATTTTTTCATGTGGGCCTTGTTCCTAATTTGAACCGTACGGATCCGTATTGATTCGTACGGATCCGTCACAGATCAGTACGGATCCGTACGGTTGACAGTGATCAGTACGGATCCGTACGATTCAAATTAGGAACAGGCTGTGGGTGTCCCCCTATTGTGTAGTAGCCCCGAAAGTTTTTTTCAGACAAATGTATAAAAGATTAAAATTTTAGCCGAACATAAGAATAAGAGAATCGGCAGTTTAGTGTTTGACCATGTTACCAAGAAGTTAAAAGGCTATCCCGAAAATCCTGGCGGTTATCCACATATTTGTGAGGTAGATTTTGTAAGTGGCATAGGCAAACCAAAAAAAGCATAAAAAACGTATTTACCAATTAACAGGTATCAGTTGTAGGTCTTGGTATCACAATGGTAATGCACTTGGACGGTAGCCAGGAGATTCGGGTTCGAGTCCCGGTCAGACCCAAAAAATTTTGCCCAATTTCATATTGCATAAAAAATGTATTGGCTCAATCAGCATCAGGAAAGCATTTTCATGCTTCGCCAATGAGCACAATCCATTCCCTGCCCAAAAATTCAAAAAGGTGAAAGCAAGGGTCAAAATTTAAGAAAAATGTTGCCAATTGACTTAGCTCGCCAAGCCTTTCAAAATGAGTACCATATCATGGGGGTTTCTCATGGTCAAGTGGCTAAAACACTCTGCATTAATTCATAGGGCGCGGGTTCGACCCCGCGCCAAAAAGTTGTTGCCAAAAGTCATGAAAATTTTTACATATCCATATTTTTATGTTGGGAACACAATGGTGTTATTATTTTTCCGCGAAAACTTTTGGAAAAGTTGGAAAAATCGAAAATCTCAAAAAAAGTATTTTTCGATTTTTTCAAGTTTTCCAAAAGTTTTCATGGAAAAATAATAGCCACATTGTGTGCCTCGCATAAAAATATAGATATGCAAAAAATTTTATGACTTTAGACAACAAAATAAAAAAATGACTTTCAGGCGCGGGATCGAACCCATGCCTTTTGAGTGAAAGCCGAGAGCTTTAGCCACTCGGCCGTAGAAAAATCCTAAAACCCCATAATATGGTACTCGTTTTGAAGCGCTCGGTGAGCATGAGTCGATTGGCGACATTTGTTTTTTTTTTTAAATTTTGACCCTTGCATTTACCTTTTCGGATTTTTTCTTGTCAAAAGTCATAAAAATTTTCAAATTTTTAGAAGCCAAGAGTAAAGCCAGCTAAGAAAACAGAACCCGAGTACTATTTTGTTGAGAAAATTATAGACGTTCAACGCAGTAAAGATGGAAATCTAGAGTATTTTGTAAGCTCACATGAATTTTTCCTTTCAACGTTTCCTTTTTAGGTGAAATGGTTGAATTACGGACCCGAAGAAGACTCCTGGGAGCCGGAAGCGAGCTTAAACTGCCCTGATAAGCTCAAGGAATTCAAAAACAGTGTCGAGGGCAAACAAGTAAGCCAATCCTTAGAATTATAAAAAAGCGGAGCTATTACACAACGGGGGGGGGAGGAAGTAGCCAAAAAATTTTCAAAATTTTTCTGGAAATGAAGTCTCTAGGGGTAAAAACATGCGGTGAATTGAATTTGACATCTTCTTGATTCAGGAAAGGCGTATTAAGTAGTGAAACGAAAAGTCGCAAAAATGAAGTTTTTGCGTAAAAATAAATTTTTGCATCGATATACAGCTTTTCTTGAATCCAAGGAATTCTACAAATGTCAAATTCAGATTCCCCGCACATTTTTACCCTAAAAGGGTTCGTTTTTAGGCAAAAATTGCATTTTTGCAACTTTTCACTTCAATACACAGGCCTTCCCTGAATCAGAGAAGTATTTTTTGCTTTGAAAATGTCAAATTCGGATTCCCCGCATGTTTTTACCCCCAAAGGGGTCATTTTCGGAAAAAATTTTGAAAATTTTTTCACGTGGGTGACCGGGGGCTCTACTGTGTGTAGTAGCTACAAAAAAGCAAAATTTCTAGAAACTAGCAATGTTGGGTAGTACACAGGCTACACTAGAACCATTGGATAAAATTGAGGAAAAGCCTATGAAGAAGCGTGGCCGAAAGAAAAAATCCGAGGAGCAGAACAAGCCAAACGAAGATGAAGAATATTTCTTCCTGCACTTTAATTTATTCAGCACCAAGTTTTTGCACTCGAGGAGAATAGTTTTTGGACCACCAGCTCATAATTCGGCTATGTATGCGAGCAAAAAAGCTCATCTTGAAAAGACTTTCGAGGCAAAATTTTCTGGACGATTGAATTTTCATCGAACTGTCAGATCTCGAGGTTCGAAAACAACTGCTCCGAACATTTTGGTGCGATCTTTAAAATATAACAAGAGTCCAAAATTAAGAGAAGTTTTTGATAGTAAGTTGCAAAATTTTTTGGAACAGGATATTCGTGTTTAGAAGATGATACCGTGAGAAAGTTTCTTCAAACTTTCGTCGTTCAACCCAATCTGCCATTGAAGCAAGAAAAGTCGATAAAGCGAGAAAAATCAGGAAGAAAGCCTAAGAATATAACATTTAAGCCAATCTGGCTACAGCCCACCAAGATGAAGCATCCGAATTTCGATTTTGTGTTTGAAAAATTTCAAGAGACAACTAAATTTTTCTGTGTAGCTTGTGACGAGAAAAACAAGCTAGCAAGTAATAAATTTTAAAGCTAAAAATGTATATAAAATAAAAAAAACTTATGGCCGAGTGGCTAAAGCACTCGGCCTTCACTTAAAGGGCTTTTTTGATCCCATGCCCAAAAGTCATTTTTTATTTTGTCGCCAAAAGTCATAAAATTTTGGCATATCTACATTCTTATGATCGGAACACGATAGCGCTATTTTTCGTGAAAATTTTTAAAAACATTAGAAAAATCTTTAAAAAATATAAAAAATTTTTATATAATTTTCCAATTTCTCAAAAAATTTCATGGAAAAATAATAGCGCCATCGTGTTTCCGGCATAAAAATATGGATATGCAAAAATTTTCATGACTTTTGAAAACAAAATAAAAAATGACTTTTTGGCGGGGGATCGAACCCGAGTCCTTTGAGTTAATGCAGAGCTCTTTAGCCACTCGGCCATGATGAAAATACTTAAAACCCATGATATGGTACTCGTTTTGAAGCGCTCGGTGAGCTGAGAAAAAACGCTTCTCTGAAAAAAGTGCTTCCCTGATTCAGGGAAAGTCTGTGTATTGAAGTAAAAAGTTGCAAAAATGCGATTTTTTTCTAAAAACAACTCCTTTTGGGGTATAAATGTGCTGGGAATTTAGCCTATTTCGCTTCAATACACATACCTCTTCCCTGAATCAGGGTCAGGAAAGCATTTTCAAGATTCATTATTCCCTTTTTAGAATTTGTCGGAGGAAAGGCCAGGAGAATTGGTCCGTTGAATTTTAATAGAGCTACACGCTATATTCATGGCGATCCAGAGAGCCCTGGAAATTTGCCACACATTTGTACCGAGGAAGCCCAGAAAAGAATGGTATGAACTATTTTTTATTAATAAAATGAAGGTCGAGCACCAGCAGCACTCCCAATCTACGCCCGTAAGCGTCACTCCAAGTGGAGCTTCCGAGCGGCACACTCCATTGTATTGCCTGATACAATTAAAATTTGGATCTATCCCCTCCCCAGCATGAGAAAGTAATATCTGGATGGCATCCATGCCAAAAAATCCGCGAGTAGAGAAAACTGAAAATTTTTTGCTTCCGTTTTCTATGATTTTGGTGTCAACCATCTTCACTGATTGTCTCCCACCTTTTTTTGACGTCCATAGTTTGAATCTAAAATCTGCCAAGGTTAATCCTAAGCACACAGGCATTACGCTTATTATACGTATTATATTACGTTTTATTTGGTCATATGAAAAAAAATTCACACAAAGCCACAACCATTCACTGCGATCTATCTCCATTCTCTCTTATCACTAGCTCAAATCGTACATATACAAAGCTTTTTACATTATACATATGCATAGTGTAAAACATACGTCTATTCAGCATTGCATTTTTTAATTTTAAATAAAAATGGTATTAGCATGACTTAGGTACACCCACTCAAAAGTTTTTATTTTTTAAAGCCCATTCAAAAATCCATAATTCAAAAAACTTTCTTAAAAGTGATTAAGGAGCGATCCCGCCCGATCTGGCAAGTTAAGTAACGTCGGATCCGCGGGTTCGATCCCACTTGGAGTCAATTCTTTTTGCTTTGTTCAAAAACGGATAAAAATTTTTGCCTAGGGATAATTTGATGCGGGGAATCGATTGTGCGCATTCCCAGAGCGTGAAAACGATTCCCTGATTTAGAAAAGGAATGGGTGTATTGAAGCGAAAATGTAAATTATTCAAATTTTAGCTGGAAAACCGGCTTGTCCAGCTACAATTTGAAATTTTTCTTCAAAAATGACCCTATTAGGGCTAATTTGATGCGGGGAGTCGATTGTGCGCATTGCCGAACCTTGAAAACGCTTTCCTGATCCTGATTCAGGGAAGAGGTAAGTGTATTGAAACGAAAATAAGCTAATTCAGGGTCAGAGAAACGTTTTCAAGGTTCGGCAATGAAAAATAAAAATCGAATTTTGGCCTTTTTTGGGCCCCTGTATAATGGCTAGTATTGGAAATCATTATATTTTTTTAGGCCAGTCCAGCTCCAGTTGCTTCTCAAATCAAGCCTGGTGCACCAATTGCTCTAAATCAAAATCTTCATATTGATACCAATCAAACACCTTCATCATCCTCGTCTGGATA
>JAQGBS010004230.1:0-10540 GCA_034698545.1 Acrobeloides obliquus
AGGCCATATATTTCAATTTTGTAACACTGACAACTATAGGTCTTGGTGATCTCATTCCTCAAAGGTAAAAGTATTGGATCGTTCGGAAAATAACCGGCTTTCGTATCGTTATAAAAATGACTCTTTGGGGTGGTTTTTCTATGCAGGGGTTCGAATGCGCACACAGACCATTTCCACGAAGCGCGAAATGGTCTGTGTATTGAAACGAAAACCTGAATTTGAATTCCTGAAGGAAAAATTTTTGCAAAAATTCCACTGCCAATCGATAGAGCGCATCGAAAAACGGTAGTACCCCAATTTTCTAAAATCACTTTTCTAGACATATTTAGTGAAAATAACCCGAAATTTTTTTCGTTTTTGTAAGGGTATTAAAAATTTTTGTAGGGTGTTAAAAAATGAACACGTTTGCGACCTCTGGGGGTTACACACCCACCTAAATATGGTTTACCCATTATTTTTAGTAAAACATATCTAGTCTTTACATTGTTGTATGTAGCAGTCGGGCTAGCACTAACAACAATTGCCATCGAAATTGCAGCCGATTATTTGAAAAAATTGCATTATTTCGGTAGGAAAATGGAGAATGTTGGCAACGTTGCCATATGGTTCGGCGGCAAAAAGTATAATTTATACGGATCACTAGGATCGAATTCATACGTGTGAACGGGGGGGGGGACAATTAGGTCCCCGGATAACTCATAACCCAAGGGGGAGGGTAACTCATGGGATATGGAGAGAGGAAAGGTGTGAAAAACCCATTTGAAAAATCAAAATGTAAGGCGAATTTTGAACGATTGTGAGATAAATTCGATCCTAGTGCAATTGATGCAGAATATACTGTTAACTACTAACACAATTTTAGGCTTACTATGAAACAACTGGTCAAGAATCTAGGTGATCAATTCAATTTGGATGTGGAAGATTTAAATGAATTGAATCTTGACGCGTTTGTAGATAATGCTATCAAAGTGGAAGCTGGAGAGCTACCTACGCTTCGAGTAAGCTATACTAAGTAGTATATTTAAAAAAATATAAAATTTCTCTTTAGACCAAGAAAAACAAGCCAATTTACATAACCGACTTTAAAGATGCAGAAAAAGATGGACCAGTGATTTTTGTTGATGAAGATGAACGGGTTATCGTATACAACAACAATAGCATCCCACGATATTATTACTACTAGGATTTATCACTGCCTTAAGATATAACTACTACAGAGTGTACTAAAAAACTGGGCGATTTTTTCATGCTTTTTTCGACCCGAAATTTTTTTTCAAAAATGGCCCTATTAGGGCTAATTTTATGAGAGGAATCGATTGAGGGTAAAATCCCAAAGGTCTATTTTTGTAAGCCATTTTTGACCATATTCCCGAAGTCTTGGAGAAAAAATAACGGCGGATTCTTGTTCCGCGCATAGAAAAAACTAGAAATGTCGAAAATTTCCTCAAAAATCGACTTCTTTAGTCAAATATCAACATTTAAAAAAAATGATCACGAACTTTTCACTCACCCTGTAGATACGCTATTGCTAATTAATAAAAAATTTTATACAATAGTTTTTTTTATAAAACATAACACTTCTTCAAATGTTTGGTACAGGAATACTATCCGCCCTAAAGATCTCTCAGAGTACCTATACGTTCAAGTCCAAGTACAGGGTGTTCCAAAAAAACCGCCATCTGGTCATTTTTTTTTCATCATGAACTCACTTTGGAGTGGTGAAAGAAACTCTATTCTATTCGAAGAAACAGTTAAAGCATTAGTTTTTGTGAAAACGAATGTTGATTGGTGTTGCGAAGAAGCTTATCAGAAGTTTATTACCGATAAAACACTGTGGCCGCTATTTCGGGTCAAAAATATGAAAATGTTTAAAGGGGGTGCCGTTTGAGGCCCTATCTCCAAAAAAAATTTTTCTCCAAATTGGCTGATTTTTGGTATTTGGGGGTTTTCGGGCACAAGAAATCGATTGGCGCAAGTCCCGAGTTTCAAAAAAATTTTTGTGACCCCCTAAATTTTTGAATAAAAATTCGATTTTTGGGAAAAAATTCGAATTTTTTTTTAAATTGAATTTTTACTTAAAAATTTAGGGGGTCATGAAAATTTTTCGGAACTCGGGACATGCACCAATCGATTTCTCGTGCCCGAAAACCCCCAAGTACCAAAAATCAGCCAATTTGGAGCCAAAATAAAAAAAGTTGAAAAAATTGATTTTTTAACATGGGGTACCCCGGTAGGGGGTCACAAAAATTTTTTTGGAACTCGGGACATGCGCCAATCGATTTCTCGCGCCCGAAAACCCTCAAATACCAAAAATCAGCCAATTTGAAGAGAAAAAATTTTTTCGGAGATCAAACGGCACCCCCCCCCCTTTAAAGGGGGGGGGGTGCATTTTGCGACCATTTTGAAGAAAAATTCTTTTCGTAAAAATGACCCTATTGGGGATAATTTGATGCGAGAAATCGATTGCGCGCACTCCCGAAGCGTAAAAACGTCATCTTGACCAAGTTTCGTGAAAAATTGCCTATTTTTTCGCCTTTTTTTGATGAAAAAAGCGAAAAAATAGGCAAATTTTCACAACAACTTGGTCAAGTTAGCGTTTTTACGCTTCGGGAGTACGCGCAATCGATTTCTTGCATCAAATTACCCCCAATAAGGTCATTTTTACGAAAAATTGTTTCTCCCAAATGGTCGCAAAATGCACCCTTTAATTATAGCTTTTTTACATTGTTTTTATGACTGAATAAAATTTTATAATCGTTTTCAAGTATTCCTCTTGGTTTTATGCAAACTTATATAAAAAAATCAAGAGTATGTGGCGTACCCAGGGGGCCGGGAGGTTCCGAAATCGAAAAAATGAAATTTTCTCCTAAAGGTCCCCTCTTTATGTTTGTGCCAAAAAAATGTTGGAAAATTTTTTCAAAAATCCTAATGGTACCCCATTATGATTTTTCACCAAAAATGACCAAATTTTCATTACAAATGTTCAAAATTTTCCATTTTTAATCAAAATTCAACATTTTTCGCCAAAAATCGTAATTTTCTTTGCATTTTCGACATAAAAACAGCGTTTTCCAACAAAAAAAATTGCCTTGGTCCACCCTGATGTTTTTGCCCAAAATTTTCGAAAAAACATAAGGGCAAAAATTTTTTTCCCAAATTGGCCCTCCGAAATTTTTTCTGGGTACGCCACTGCGCTGACCAGAGCTTTTATACACATTACCCTCAGTTATTTGAAATTTCTTTTGTTTCATATTAAAAAGATTTTCTGAAGGCTTTGTTTTCAAATTTTCAAATTCGAAATACAGTTTTTGTCAACATCAATAAACTACCGTTAAAATTAATTTTTTTATAGACAAATTGAAAATGCCCTCATCCGCACGTAAAAATCAGTCCCCAGCGTGGAAGAATCCAAGAGAAGTGTTTAAGAAAAATTTATACAAACGAAAGAGCAGCCGACAAGTTTTTGAAAATTTGCCTTCGAAAATAGATCAAGATGTATCAATTGGTGAAAATTTGCCGGCTGTGTCCACTCCAAAGAAGTCGAAAATTGAAGGTTTAAACCCGTTTAAGGTAAGAATGGTGTTTATTAGTGTTAGATCCCTGGTTCGAGATTGGCCTCCTGGCCGGAACGGGATTTTTCGGGGATACGTACGATAGCAGGATTTTCGAGATTCGGGACAGATTTAAGATTTCCGATATGGAATTTTTCAAAACTCTTTTTTCATTTATTGTGAGAAATCTTCATAAGAAAGAATGTATTAAAAATAAATTAAGTGGCTAAATTTTCTTGGCATTTACATTAAAACAAATTTTTCAGAAGCCTTCGCCGACAAAACGAAGTTATAGTGCTCAGAAAAGTTCCCGACTGAAATTGATTAATTGGAATGCAGAAATTGATGGTTCGAACAAATCTATGGAATGTGATATAGATTGGGATGATAGTATTGCTCAACAACCTTTTGATACTTCTTTCCAGAGCCTCTCTGAGACTAACACTTCTTTTATTGAACAGGTAATTTACACATAACACAATGAATGGCACATAACACAAGTACATTCAATGGCGCATAACACAACGAAATTTTTTTTAAATCGTGGGTTCACAGTGGCTTACGCACGTTGGGGCCCACCCCCTTTACGCATACATGTACAGAGAGAGAGTTAATTACCCCCCCCCCCATAGTGGGGTAACTGAAAACATTGAAAAAACCGAAAAAATTTTCATTAAAAATAACCAAATTTTCTCTTAAAATGTCTAGAATTTCATTTTTTTAAATCAAAAAACATTATTTTTCGCCTTTTTCTGAGCATTTTCAGCTTAAAGACAGCAAATTTCAACAAAAAAAATTGCGAAAATTTTGTTTAAAATTGAAAAGACCGAAAAGGTTGTTGAAAAAACCGATATTTTTTTTCAAAATCACCGATTTTTCGCATAAAAATACCCCTTATAGGTGTTTTTTGAAAAAAATTTTCACTAAAAAAACTCAAAAGTACGGTTTTTTTTAGCTCATCTTGTGATATGTTGTATAAAAATTAATAAGCGTCGTAAATTGTATTATTTATCTCGTAAATAATATTTCTTGTGACACTAGGAAGCTCTATTTGGTGAAGCTGATTATTTTTTGTTTAGAACCTATCTTCTCTATATCCCATCGATTTTTCTCATCTTTCTGGTTGTATTAGTTCATCAACACCGAAAAGTTCCGCTCGTCCAAATAGCTTAGCTGTTGTAGAGCGTCAGACCTCGTCACATATGCCAAAAGATCTTCGTTTGGGGACGAAATTGCGAGTGATTTCGAAGAAGCCTTTTCCTTGGATCAAAAATGTGAATACTCCAGGCAATTGAACTTAACCAAGAAAGCTAGGCAACAATTCCATTTTAGGTCAATCTCTTGTTATGATCACGGCGCTCGAGCGGGACATTGCCATCAAACACGTTTCGTCTAAAGAATTGGATTCTGAAGCGGTAAGCTAAAATAGAGAGAGCTCTTTAACTTATTTTTTAGGATCTACCTCGTTCTTCTACACCACTTACCAAGTTACAAATGGCTTTATGCTACTTTCAATTTCCGAATATTAGTTTTATGCAGATGTTTCCTAGGATTGAAGGACAGCCGAAATCAAGTTTATCTAGTCACTTAAAAGCGCTCAACCTAAAATCTATTGATCCATCCGATTCTACGTTTAAGGAGTGGTAAGCGTTTTTAGAGTGAAATCGGGAAGAAAAGTTGGGAACTAGTATCGATTAGGTATTCCAGTGAACGTAAAATTTTTCGAAAAAAAATTTTTTCATCTGGAATTGGCTCCTCTAGAGGTAATTTTATGAGGGGAATCCGAATTTCATAGAAAATTTTTCTCCGAATCAAGAAATTTTTAGATTTTTATGTCTCGGAAATGTGAAATTCGGATTCCCCCGCATAAAATTACCCATATAGGGGTCAATTTCAGATAATGAAAAAAAATTTTTCAAAAAATTTCACGTTTAGTGGGATACCAAATCGATACTAGTTCCAAAAGTTGTTGCAAATGAAATGTTCGTGGGTTAAAAATATATTTTTTTGCGGATGAAACACTTCATTTCACTTGGAATGATTTGTATATTAATTGTACTTGTTTTAGGGCTCAAAGTTTTGACCAACTATATCATTCGTGGAAACGTAGTGACCGCCGCTCTTTCTACATATGCTCTTCTAAATTCACAATACTCTTCTTCAAATCAGCCCTGCCATTGATGGAAACCGGTGCTACGAATGTTGATGAAACCTGTTGGTCGGTGAATGGCTCACCTCGACTCCAAGTGGTGATTACCCCGACTTCGAAAGGCCTTCGACAACTTCTACGTGATGAAGGGATTGAATTCGAGTTGCCATTAAGCCAGACTAGTCGGCGAAATTCCCGTGAACACAGTGGTTCAAAACCGAATTCGAGTAACAACGAACACTCGTTGACTTTGTTAGAGCATAGTAGTACCTGCACATTTGATGTCACTCAAAGTCAGCCGCCGTTTATTGGAGGTATGGCTCTAGGATGATTTGCAACACAACTATAACACGAAATTCGCATATTTGACATATTGAAAATCGGCTTTCGAATAAGCCGTTTACGAAAAATCCTATTCGATCATCTACAGGGTGATCCAGATGAATATACGATGCAATAAAATGCAATATATCAGCATAGGAAAAAGATTTTCATATGCGGTCTTTCACAAGTTGCTAAACACGTGACCAACTTTATCTAAAAAATATTTTTATGATTTTTTAATAAGTCTGTATATTGAAGCGAAAACCTGAATTTTTAAAATAAATTTTACAAAAAGAAAATTTTTATTGATTGTAATTTCGGATATTTTAGATGAATCACCCATGCGAGGAGTTAAATCAGACGATAATGAAGATGAAAGGTATTTTTCTTATGTTATCTAACTGCTTAATTCCCATTTTAGTCCAACAAAGAATGATTTATCTGGCGATGAGGAAGAAACTTGGCTAAAAGATATGGGCGTTTCGCCTGCTGCAATAAGATTGAAACGACAGTAATTAACTTGATTTTTAGGGTTTATCTGGTATTCCTGCTGTTATAATCGAATTTTTTTCATGAGCAACACGAGCAATTTGATTGAGATGCTAGGTCAGCGATATGGAAATGATTGATCAAATATTAGAGAATTCAAAAATTTCGAGAAAATTTGCCGATTTGACCCATTCCTGTAGTCAAAATTCAAAAAAATCCTTCGAATTCGTATTTCCCATACCCGAAAACGTACAAAATATACCCGAAAAACGTACAAAAAATACCCGAAAACGTACAAAAAACCATACCCGAAAACGTAAAAACTATCAACCGACTTGGGGGATTTTTTTAAATCGATTTTCCCCAAGCGAAAAAAAATCGATTTTTCAAAAAATCCTCCAAATCGGCTGATTTTTCGTACGTTTTTGTGTATGGGGGAACACGAATTCGAAAGAATTTTTTGATTTTTACTGCAGGAAAGGATCGAATTGGCAAATTTTCTCGAAAATTTTTGAATTTTCTAATGTTTGATCAATCGTTTCAATATTGCTGACCCTGAGTCTCAATCAAATTGTGCTCGGTGTTGTTCCTGAAAAATTTTTGACTATAACCCCCACCTCAGACTTGTATTTTACAACGGCATGTCTCTATAAACCTATATTTTACTTCTTTTTTTAGTCACACAGTTGCTGAACTTTCCAGTGGTGCCAGTTTTAACGATTCCGGTCTAACTTCAACCGATGACAAACAACAGACTCGCTCAACAGCGCTCATTACAGATTCAGCAAGTATCCAAGGCCTTTACAATCTTCTCTATAACGGCAAAATTGGTCGAGTGATGATTGGACCACAGGCAGGCTTGCCGCCAACGTTAATTGCCACAACACCTTTTATGAATAGTGCACTCCGAGAGCTGTCGGTATGGAGATTCACAATATCGATATAGAGTACATTGGATTGTTTTAGAAATCTTCGCAAGTGGTGAAAAAGAATGGAAAGGAGACACAGTTTATATTGGAGTTGGAAAGTGGGCCTATATTGCCTACTATGCCAAAAATGGTGAAAAAATTTTTTATTCAGAAAAATGAGTACTAGTTCGGATTTGAGAGACCCCAAAATGACAGGATTCAAAATCCGGAAAAATTTTATTTTTTTCGAAAAATGTCTTAGCTCCTATAGGAGGTTTTCTATCGAATGCGCGCATTCCATGCTTCCTTGACCTTGATTCAGGATCGCTGCTAATCCGAACTAATACCGAAAAATATTGAATCCAATTTCATATTTTAGGTAATGGAATTCATCAAGTCGGTGCCATCATTGAACTCTGCGGATAATAAAATAACGATGCAAATAAATGGTCGTCATGTATATACCGGTTTCAACGAAACCATCGATTCGGCCTCATTTACCAATAATAATGAATTCGATTTTTCCAATGATTTGTACTCATTTTAGTCGTTCTGCCCCACTTATTTTTGTTTTTTTAGCAATGTATGTATATTTTTCGTGCTTTCTTTGTTATTGAATTTTGATTCGTTCTGTTTTGTCTGTTTATTTGTTGATTATTTGATTATGTTTTTAATTGATGTAGCCAGGAATTTAGTCAATTTTTGGTCCTAAAAAGCAAGGCGATGGTATTTGGAAAGTTTCGTTTTTATATACTCCTGTGCAAAAATATGTCCACTCGTTTTGTTTTTTGATGTTTCGGTCATTAAAATTGAAAAGAAGCATCGGAACCTTAAAAGATATTTTTTCAAAAAATCGTTTATGACAGCAAAAAATATATATAATTTTTAACGCAAACACCGTTTTTTTCATTGAGCAAAAATATACGTTCATCCCCCAGAACTAAGTAGGGAAAAGGTTTTGGTTCAATTTATTTTTTTCAGAATTTTATTTTTTGAGTTTTCTGAGTACGATAAAAGCAAAAGTTTTGGTCGCCGAGTTCATTTAAAGCCTTTTCTAAAAACGTTATTTTGCACTAACAACGGGGGGTTTTTGGGTTTCCAAATCATATAACTTTCACTAGGTGTTGATTTTTGAGGAAATTCTTTTATGCTGTTAAAGTATAGCCCTGTAGCAATATTTTCCGTGGTCGATCATCTAAATCGATGGAGTTTTGATCGAGATACGAGACTTTCAATTTTGAAGCACGGTTTTACGTTGAATAGAAAAACCGTGCCTCAAATTTGAAATACTCGTATCTCGACCAAAACGCCACCGATTTTGATGATCGATCACAGAAACGATAGCTAAACGGCTATATTTTAAGATATCAAAAGAATTCTTTCGAAACTCGACAACTGGGAGGAGTTATGGGCGTTGGACGCCTAAAAACCCCGTTTTTAATGCAAAATGACGATTTTAGAAAAGTCCTTAAATGAACTTGGCCCCAAAAACTTTTGCTTTTATCGCGCGAATTTTTTTTCAAATTCTTTCAATTTTTTGAATTTTTATAATTTTTCGAATGTTTTTTTCCACTAAAAAAACGAGTTGACGTATATTTTTGCACAGGAGTGTAGATTTATGTTTCTGGCTACACTGTACTTATATATTGTGTATTTTAAACATTTTATTTTATGCCTACTTTGAATAAAGTTATACTATTATGAGAATTTTTGGTTTGTTGTCAGTGCCTTTTATTAGCACTTATGAAATATTTTTTAAAGTTGTGTACCTTGGACCAATCTAATTAAAATTCATATTTGAGGTTTATGCAGCTATGTAAATGCTTTTTATGGCAATTCCTTTGTTGAATATTGATGATAAAAGGTCTAATATATTGAACTGGATTTTCGGTCGCTAACGTTTTAGTTTAAGCTTCATATTAGGTTCGAAATGGCTCGTTTCTTAATTATATGCATTTTTGTAGTCTTGGCCACTGTTGTATTGGGATTTCAAACACCAGATTTTCTTCAAGGGGCATCAAACGATGTTAAACAGGTGTGAATGCAAAAAACTTTGATTTTATTGAGAATTTGATATATTTTCAGCAATTTTTATCCATTGTTCAACGCACGGATTTAAGCGTCGATCAAAAGAAAACGATGATTGATTCTTTAATGGTTCAACAGCCGCAATCAATCCAAGTAATCTATTACAGAAGGAAAGCAAAGTTCCCTAAAAAATGATTCAAAAAAGCGAAAAGAAATCGCTTTTTTGAGCTGAAAAAATTGAAAAATTTCGAACTTTGAGGTCATTTTCCGAGAAAACTTTTGAGCTTCTCGATGTTCCTGCCCCATACCAAATTTTCTGAGGAATCTTTTATGTGCAAGATTAGCGCGCAAAACTTTTTTGGATTTTCGAAAAATTGACTTTGTCACTTTTAGTGTTTTTTGACCCTACAGGCCAAGGGGTGAGGTTCGCCGTAACCAAAGACCTAGTACCATGGTGAGGAACGTTTCTAATAAAAAATTTGAAGAATGCTTATGCGACGTTCAAGCAACAACTAGATCAAATCCGAGCACAAGGTGGCTTAACAGTTCAGCAACAAGTGAGCAAAAAATTTTTCTTACCATCATTAAAAATTTTAGATGGCAAAAATGCAAAGTCAAACCGTCTAAGCTTGTTTTCAAAATTCTACCACAACTCTAAACTAGTCGAAGTTTTTATGCTACGAGTATTTTTTTTCATTGTTTTTATGATGTATAAATTTTTATCAAATGTGCAATAAATAAATGCTAGTTATATTTTCTAAAAGTACTAAACATAAAAATCGGTTCCATTTAGCCTCCCCCCAATCGATTCCGTTTAGCTCCCCAGGCTGAAAACAAAAAAACCAATTTTTCATCTTTTTTGCTTTGGTTTAGGCTTAGGCCTAAGCCTATCCTTATACCTAAGCCTTTAGCCTAAACCAAAGTAAAAAAGATGAAAAATTGATTTTTTTGTTTTCAGCCTGGGGGTTAAACGGAACCGATCAGTTCCATCTAACCTCCCCCCTCAAATCTGGCGAGGGGGCTAAAGTGCATAAGTTCCCAAAATTATGTATCTGCCAGGCTCTAGCAAAATTGGAAACGATGAAAACGCA
>JAQGBS010004231.1:0-10539 GCA_034698545.1 Acrobeloides obliquus
TTGGGTTATTGAAACGAAAATTCTGATTCATGTTTTCGTTTCAATAACCCAAAATAATGTTCAAATTGGATCATTTTCGTGTCATTTTGTTTGTCTCATTTAGCTATAAAAAAACAATGTTCATTTTATGAAAATTTAAAAAATCGATTTTTCCTCAAAAAAGTTTGTGTATTACAACGAAGAGCTTGTAACAAATTGAAAATTTCAAACGCAATTATCTCGAAAACTAAAACGATTCAGAACATGCCGTAAAAACAAAAAATGCCCCATTTTTCATGATCTTTCCGAATATATCATTTTTTTCATATGATTGTAACTGACTGGACTGGTCCTTTAAGTCGTTGTCGCTAAAACAAATTCAAAAAATTAAATTTTTTTGAGGGGGTACCCCATAAAAGTTGTATCAAATGTTTTCTTTCATCGTCTTCTACAACTTTTGTTTTAGCGTCCAGATTTAAATCCTTCGTTCCCGATCGTGCGTACAGACTCACAGACGAGCTTTAAACTTTTATAGTAGTTGGATATGGGCCGCTCGGAGTCATCCTCGGAGATTCCCTTCCCCTCCCCGAGCACGATAGCTTTCGGTTCCCGGTACTTCTATATAAAACTTACTAATTTTAATACTTTTAAATAAATTTTCTGGGTTTTCAATCTTCAAAAATGTCTAAAATTAACTAACATGTATGAAAAGTTTTCTTAAAATTTACCTCGAGATAATCTTTGCAGAAATTTTCCGTTTGCATAAATACTTTTATTGAATACTTTCTATCCTTATTCTTTATTTCTTGAAAAAATTTAATCACGTTGTTTATGCCAAGTATAAATTTATCTCCGTATGATTCCTGACTTAAAATTTTTACTATTCTGGGTAAAGAAGGGACCTCTAGAATTGCTGGATTATACATAATTTTTTTAATTGTATTATCACTAAACATTAATTGAGTTTTGTTGACTTCAAAAAGTTCTCCAAAAAATTTCTCCAAATTGTTTAAGATATCCATATCGTGTTGTTCATTATTGGTGTGATATCTGAGCAATTTGATACGAATTCTTTCTTTAAACTTCTTAACAATTGGTTCTATTGCATTGATTTCATTTTGAATTGTAAAGTTTCGACTGTGCTCATATATGAATTTTGGACCAAAATACCCCAACAAAAAGTCTTCAACGATACTAGTTTTTAATGCATTTCTGATTAAGCCCTCAATTTTAAACTTGCGACCATAGGGAGCTCCATATAAAGTAACACTACAATATGGCCGCTCTTTCTCTGGCGTAATAAAACTTCCTAATTGTCGAAATGGAAGAAATTTTGAGTTTCCTAAAAAGTAATTAAATTAATTAAATACATTTGTCGCTCCTCCTAATTTCAGGTGCAAGCTCTTCGTTTCAATGTTCAAACTCGTTTGAAAGTTTTTTCGCAATTTTGATTCGCTTTTAACTGTTAGATTTTCAAATAGTGCCGTAAAAGCAAAAAATGCTCAAAATTTTATGCTCTTTCGCATAGAATCAACTCTCCAAAAGTAGACTATTCCTTTAAAAGCGGAAATAATAAAATACCTAACACAGTTGAATTCCACTGTTTTGAAACTAATTGAAACTTTTCTATTTCATTTCTCGAATGAAAAGTTAAAATATCGTATACAATAACTGAAGGAATAAATTGCCAGCCAGATTTTGGTACATCGCGTTCTTCTATCTACAAAAACTAGATATGTATTAACTACAGATAGGTTAAAATCAAAATTTGATATTAAATTTTGATAAAAATTGATCAAATTTTGACCGATAATTTTTCAAAAAAAATTGATATCAAATTTTGCTCGATAAAATTTGAAGTTCATCAAAATTACAAATTGATCAAAATTTGACCGAGTAGTTTTGCTGATCTCTTAAAGATTAACTTTAAAGAAACTTACATCTTTGCTATTATTTTCCTCGTTTTTAGTTGATTTAGTGTACTTCCTTGGTGGACATGAAATTTCTGTTTCTTTATCATTTTCAATGGTTGTTGGTGAAAATTTACGCTTTTGATTTGTTAATTTTTGGTTTGTTGTTCCTTTTGACGATTCTTGTTGTGGTGTCACATTTTTCCTAATTAGACGAAATAAATCAGTATTCTTTAGTTTTGGAGGTCTAAAAATATTAACTTTAGTACCTCTCCGACCAGCCACGCTACTATAAAAATGTAAAAATTATAACATTTTATTAAAAAAATTTTCAGAATGTTATCCTACCTTAAACATGTAATGTGTGTCTGTCTGTCCAGACAATCTCGGGAACATTTGATTTAAAATGTCAGCGCTAGAACAAAAGTTGTAGGGGACGATGAGAAAAGACAATTGACACCAAAATCATCAAAATCGAAGACAAAAAATTTTTCATTTGTTTCAAAAAAAAGATTATCTATATGAGGGATTAATAAAAAAGTATTAGTAATAATTAATACATTTTAACGAGGAGCGTCGATCGGGAGTACCGTTCAGAGTAAACCCCCCCCCACCCGAGCACGAAGCGCTCGGCTCCCGGTATTAATTATAACATTTTATGAGTGGTGTAATTTTTGCTAAGGGGTACCCATCAAAGTGGTGTCGATCATCTTCTCTCATCATTCCCTACAACTTTAGTTTTAATGCCGGCACTTTAAATCGAATGCCGGACAGTTGGTCGGCTCGGATACTTGGTGCCCCGGACACTTGGCTGACCGGACAATTGGCCGACCGGACAGTTGGTCGACTCGAGCCTAAGCCTAATGCCTAAGCCTAGGCCTAAGCCTAAGGCCCCTGTCCGGTCGACCAACTGTCCGGTCAGCCAAGTGTCCGAGTCGGCCAACTGTCCGACAACGCTTTAAATCACGCGTTCCCGAGATCGTCCGACAGACAGACAAACACATATTACACGTTTATAATTATGTAACTAATCTATTAAGCGCCAATAAATTACAGGGTGAGTCAAAAAAGTGCATGTTCGTGATTTTTTGGACCCGGAAATTTTTTTTAGATGAAATTTTTTTCGAAAATGACCCATATAGGGGTAATTTTATGCGGGAATCGATTGCGTGCATTTCCGAAGCATGAAAACGCTTCCTTGGTCCTGATTCAGGGAATGAGGATTGGTATATTGAAGCGACAATATAAAAATTTACTATTTTTGCCCGGAATTCATCCATCTGGGGATAATTTTATACGGGGAATCGATTGCACGCATTTTCTAAGCATGAAAAAATTTCCTTGACTCCGATTCAGGTAATGGGGTTAGTGTATTTGGATTTGCATAATTATTAAAAAATAGAAAACGTTAAACATAAAAGAAAATTTGAAAAATTAACCACATTCCCTGAATCGGGGTCAAGGAAATTTTTTCATGCTTAGGAAATGCGCGCAATCAATTCCCCGCATAAAATTACCTCTGAGTCAGTTTTAGAAAAAAAATTTCGGTCCCCAAAACCACAAAAATGCACTTTTTTAACTCACCCTGTAACTCACTATCTTTCACTATTTTAAACTTACCTTGCTGGCAAAGCACCATACCGAATTAGAGCATTATTATTTGTTTCTGTGACTATATCTTTGAGCTTAAAATGCTTTTTACATAAATAATTTTGATTGTCAGGAATTTGTATTCCAATATTTATACTCATTGCTTCCAGCCATTGTTTCCGAAGGAAATTATTTTCCGGTATAGGAACTATATAATCGCAGCTTGTAAACTTCTTATTACACCATAAACATTTTTTAGACATTTGGATATTTGGAAATTTATCATTTGAAAATAAATAACAAAACTTGAAATTTTACATATCTACGTTTTGCCAAGCAATTTTATTTTGGCGCTAATTATAAAACGTATATTCTGCAATTAAGTTTTTATCTTTACATACTATGGAAAAATTGATAAAATAATTTTGTAGTGAGAGGTTTTAGTAGGGCTGAGCGTTTTGCGGGTTTTTGAAATCCCGCAGCCATAGGTTACCAGGGGGGTACAGTACCCCCCTTACCACTCATCCTCGGACCTTCCGCCTTTATAGTTATTCATCCATCCATCATGAGGGTTCGTGTACCCTCCCCCCTTCCAATTCATTCATCATATAAATTGTTGAAAATTTTATCATGTACCCCCTGAAAGGCCATTCATCCATCCATCCTGAGGGTCCGGTGTATCCCCCTACTGATAAACTATGCCCGCAGCTGAGATCTCGTTACCTCGCAATAAAAAGTTGCGGGGTTATCAAACCCCGCAGGTTTTGATAATAAAAACCTGCAGGGTTTGATGAAACCCCATAACTTTTTATTGCGAGGTAACGAGATCTCAGCTGCGGAATTTCAAAAATCCCCCAAAACACTCAGCTCTAGTTTTTAGCTATATTAACACGATAGAGAACTAATTTTTTTAACTTGTCCCATGTGGGCAATCTTCTTGGAAGAGGATATCACTCACAAGGCTCAAAAATAATGTTGTTATTCAATGAATGGGATTTGTTGTCAGTTCCTGAATCAAAATAGAAATCCATTTTTCTTAATCTAAAATTTATGGATAATTTATAATAAATAATGCGTTCTTTGTTCCTTTGGCACCAACTCGAGATTTACAATCCCTATTTTTAGTCAAGTTGATTAATGATTGAATTTCGTGCAGCAGTGTCAAAAATTTATACTCGAAACTGATTGATCTAATGTTCCAATTGAAATTACGTCAGCCGGCTGCTTTGTCCTGCAATTCAGAGATTATGTGCCATATGTATGAATGTGTTTTAAGCCATAGTTCTTAGCCCACTAATTTGGCTTTTACATAAATGATCTTATGTAAAATTTTAACTCAACATCGTTTTCTTTTGTGAAATTTCTCTAAATTAAACATTTTTCAAAATATTCATTTTTAGACCTTTTTGTAGACCAATTTTATGGCGCTTTTGAAGAAATTAACCTCTTTTTAGATGGCGGTATAGCATTTGAAAATCCTAATAAAACAAAAAGGCTTATGTCATGTGATGTAGAAAAAATCATGGAAGACCTTTCGGATTTTCAGTTTTTCATAATGTAAATTATTCATTTGGTCGGTTCTTATGTGTAGATTCCCATAGGGTAATTTAGTTTCAAGGATATCCCGGAGAACAATTTTGTTAAATATCTGATGTAAGGTTTTGGGTAGGAGGAATTTGGAAGGATTATTTAATTTTTATTTCGAGATTTTTGTGGTGTCTTGTTCCTTGACCTTGATTTATTTTAATGAAATATTTTTTTAAATAATTTAAAAAAAAAGTTTTATTGCAATGAAAAAATATTTTTGATAGCTTGAGGCACAGGGTGATTCAATGAGATTTCCCGATTTAAAAATTACTAAAAATTGTAGAAAAAAGATTTTCACACACTGTCTTTTGCTTATTGTTTACAAGCTTGGAAGGCGGCCTACCGGCCGCCTTCGAAGCTTGTACGTCTTACGTATTGCACGAAGAGTCACGTTGTATTTTTATAATGACTTCTCACCACGACACAAATTTTACTGTGAATCTTTGATCTTTTTCCATAGTTGCGTACGTCCATACCATGTTTTGTCTTTTTTTGTTGATCCGTGAACTTGGTAAAAAATTAGAATTTCAAAAAGCTTTCCAAATTGAAATTTTGTATTCGAGAGTTTTTCGGCACTCGAATCTGGCAGAATTTTTTGATTTTACCACTGGAAGATACCTCAACAGGGGTATACTACTAATTTTTTCACGTCTTAAAAATGTGTGCAATGGATTCCTCGTCTAGAAAAACCCTAGTAAGGTCGAAAATTTTTTGCCAAAAATCGACTTCTATAGCCAGATATTAACATTTTTCTTATTAATTTACACCCTTGAAAATCACAATTTTTTGAAATGTCTGCATATATTAGCACGAAAACATGAATTTTGTTCAAAAAAATCGATTGAATCGTATTCAGCATAGACTCTTTACTACTATTGAAAAAAATTTCATTGAAAAATAGTGAAAAATACCGATTTTAGATGTATTTTTTGAGTCGCAGATACTTATAAAACAACCCAATACATGAGTTTTTTTCTTCTGAAAAAGGCTTTTAGATATTTTTTGCCAAATTAAAAAAACTTTCGTTTCAAGAAGTGCAATAATTGTTGAAACGCGGAAAAATAGGGTTTACGTATCTTTTATGGAGTAGTGTATAAATATCCATGGTGTACCAACAATATGCAACAGATCACATGTGAAAATCATTTTTCTACAATTTTTAGCAATTTTGTTAAATCAGAAAATTTCATTGAATCACTCTGTATATTTCGGTGTAAATTTTGGCACAACATTGGCTGTTCCTTGATAATTGCTAGTCATTTTTTACGATTAAGTGCTTATCTAAAGCCTTAATTTGTTTATCCTTAAAACATTGTTTATTCTTGAAGGAAGGAAGTAACCTGATCCTAAGTACATATTTTTCCTGGCATACATGTGTAGATCCTTTTAATTTTAAATTATTTGTTTGAATTTATACTAAAAATTTGAAAGATTAATTTCTTTGAAGTCTTGTCATTTTTATATGAGACAAAAAATTGGCCACCATATGCTTTGAGTTCTTTGAATTCAGTCAAAATAAAATTTATGCTTTGTCATGGTTTCCTTTAAGTCGTTTACTGACGAGTTTCGTGTCAATCACGGGCTCGTAAAATAAAGAAGTATTCGATTTTATAATATTATATGAGAAAATGTGGTGTTTTATTTTTTAATTAAAAATTCTGCTCAAATTTTATGATCCCTACTTCAGGATTAGATAAATCTATAAATTTTCAAGAATACTTTAAATTTTAACCATATATCATTTTTATAGCCTTAATTTATTACCCATAATGCATTGATAAATTCCGATTCTGCTAAAAATTATTTTTAAGAAACCACATCATCTTTTAAATTTTGTAGCGACAGCTTTCATCTTTGACTCTTTAAATTTCGAAACAAAATAGCTACATTTTTTGACATTAACTTTATTTATTATCCAAAACCTCTTTCATACAAAGCTATAAACTTAATCCTTGTTGACTTTTTCTTTTCAAGGCTTACTATATTTTCAAAAACAATGTAAACTCATTTAAAATGTTTACGAAGTTAAAGTGTCTAAGAAAGATGATTCGTAAATTTTTACTTTTATTTGTACTTATTGTTTTTGTAACTTTCTTGAAAAATAATCTCATAAAGAAAAGAAAACTTTTAATTTTCGAAAATAACTCGAACATAGATAGGCAAGAGGGAAGCCTCCCCCTGACCCACGCATGCACGGACCCAAAATTGAGGAGTGATCACATATAAATCCCACCGAGCATATGAGGTAGTCCATAAAAATTGGGTGCAGAAGACTACCTCAAGCTAAAAAAAGGTCGTTTTTTGGTGGAGGTGGTGGGGGACCACCTCATCGAGGGTCCCCTCTCCCACCTTGCCGAACTATGAACTCGAATGTTGATCCAATGTCCTTTTGGGCCATAAAAATGGTAAAATTTTGGCCAATAATTAGGCTATTTAGATTAAATGTTTATTTTTCTAGCGAAAAAAATTTATTGTTTAAGATTTGGGGATTGCGATAAAAGTAACTTTTCTTAAATTGATCAAAAATAAAATATTTTGATCGTTCTTTAGGCTTTTTTACTTCTTAAAAGTTAGGCAACTGCGAGAAATCAGTAGCTCTTTGAGAAAGCTCTATCTCAGATACCAATTTTTTCATCCTCTTCTCGGTACTGACCAGGGCTGCAACGGAAAAGTTCAAGGACCGGAACGGAACAAAATTCTTGAATTTTCCTTTAGCTTCTAAAGGAAAATTGTTGCAATTTCGGGATCCTGGTGCAATCCCGATTTCTGTCCCAAATCGGGAACCCCGGACCTGATCCCACCCGATTTTCGGTATTTTTTCGAAAAAATTTGAAAATTTTTTAAAAATCCTAATGGTCCTCCATTATGATTTTTCAATAAATTGACTAAAATTTTTTCTAAAAATGTCCAAAATTCAAAATTTCATTTTTTAGGCATTTTCAGCTTAAGAATAGCTGCTTCCAAAAAAAGTTTTCGATTCATAAAAAATTTTGTCCGACCCTGATTCAGGTAATTTCCATTTTAATTCATCTCACCTTTCCTGATTAATGGGCAAGACAGATTTTTGTTTAATCATAAGTATCGAAGGCCGCAAGCGCTAACGCGCTTGGGTTTCTCCAAGAATGATTCCGAGCGGTACTTTCGAGCATTTTACTCTAGAGTAAAATGTGACTCCGAGCGACACTCTCCGATATTTTACTCAAGAGAAAATAATAAAGGGACAAAAAGTGAAAAATTTTTTGTCTCCGATTCCAATAATTTTGGTGTGAATAGTCTTCTCTTATCGTTTCCTACAACTTTTTGTTTTAGCGTTGGGGTTTAAATCAAGCGTTTCCGAGATCGTCCGTGCAGACAAACAGATCACATTATACGTTTAATGTAGTAGAATTTTCCTGGGGCAATTTTATGCGAGTAAAATGCGCTCAATTGACTCCTCGCATAAAATTACCTTCGGAAAATTTGGGGCGGTTTCATTTGACATACCCTGTATATAGATCAAAATGATGTTGTTCTAATTCTTAAAAATTCCATAGGCACATCATTTCTTATTCATACTATTTTTACATCGCTTCCATAAATTTTTCAAGATTAAAGTTCCCATTTAATTATACTCATCATAAAAATTTTTAATCTATCACCCAAGAATAATTTTAGTTTAAGAAATAAAAAATGATGGCTATAGTCTTTGGTCTGTAAATTGCTCATTTAATTAGATGACAAGAGAATGTTTTATGAGTATAGAAGTTCGCAAAGTCATTTTTAGCTGGCATACAAGTAGAAAATAATTAAATCTTATTTGTTGACGAATTTTTCTTGGCAATTTGAGTGATTTATACGAATTTTTGAAAATCTTGTGCTATGATGTTTTAAAGTTTTTAGTGCCATAAAATATGCATGATAAGTGAAATTTATGGCTTTTTGTTAAATGCTCCATGAAAAAACATATTAGTTCCTCGTATAACAGAATTTTTTTAGCTTTTAAAAATCAGTTTCGTATATTTTTGGGTTTGTTTTTCACAAAAATCGATTGGTCAAATGTTTACCAATCGTTAACCCTAATCCGGCAACGTTATTTTGTTGCAAAAATAGCCTGTTTTAAAAGACCTCTAAGAATCTCATAAAATAGCCGATTCAAATAAAATTTGCTATATTATTTAGCTCTACTTTAGAGCTTCAAAATGTGGTATAAACTTTTTCTTAAATCTTTATATTTGACGAGATATAACAATGCTTTTTTCTTTGGGGTCTGTTGGACCCCAGGTTGCCGGATTAGGGTTAAACTTTTAACCTATCAGTTGTTTTTGAAAAATCAACACTTTATATAAAAAAATATTCTGACAAAGGAAAAAGTTTGTAACATTGGCTTAAAAAGAAATGTTCCCTTTCGATTAAGAGACTGTGGGCTCATCCCGCCAGCATGAGGACAACCGTCACAATTCAATATTACGATCATCCGTCACCGAGGGCAACCGTCACGGTCATCCGTCACCGAAATTTATAATTTAAAAAAAATAAAGTTTCATAAAATTCTATCAAAAAATTATAAAGCATTAAATTCTGAGCATTTTTTCCTTTGGCCCCTTTTTTGACAAAATTGACTGATCGAGATATTGGCCCTCCGAGCGCTTCCCCAAGCGTGTCATTTCCCTGAACGTTTCACCCTTTCTTCGACCTTTGGATGTACCCTCTTCGTGTACGGGTACCTCCTGAGATCAAGATACAAAAATTTCTTCGGAATCATATTCCCATACTCGAAGCTCCCCTCCCCCCTGTGTACAAAAAATCAGCCAATTTGGAGAACTTTTTGAAGATAAGATGTATTACTTTTACCCCAAGGGCAAAAAATTCAAAAGTTCGATTTTGATGATTTTGGTATCGATCGTCTTTCTCGTCGTCCCCTACAACTTTAGTTTTAGCGTCGGCAGTTTAAATCAATGTTCCCGAGACTAAATGAGACGAACAAAATAATACCAATAATACCTTTTCCTTGTTCTTCTTTCGGCTCTATCATTGTTTCGGGAGAATTATCTGTAGACATTCTTATAAAGAAGTTTTCTTTAAATTTTTGGTAATACAAATGTGCAAGATCTAGGTTTTCTTGACTTTCTTGCGTATTTTTTAAGAAACGAATTTAATTGAGCCCTTTTTGTATAAAGCGACACTGGTTTGGTGTCGAAACACCAAGGTCGAGATATAAGTTCGTCTTAAAGGACCAGTCCAGTCAGTTACAATCATAGAACAAATGATAAATTCGGAAAGATCATGAAAAATGTAGCATTTTTTGTCTTTACGGCATGTTCTAAATCGTTGTAGTTTTCGAGATAATTGCGTTTGAAATTTTGAATTTGTGCACAAGCTCTTTGTTGTAATACACAAACTTTTTTGAATTTTTTGCAGAAAAATCGATTTTGCATCAATTTTTTAAATTTTCATAAAATGAACATTGTAGCAATTTTTTATAGCTAAATGAGAC
>JAQGBS010004232.1:0-10538 GCA_034698545.1 Acrobeloides obliquus
ACTATGTTCGATTGGTCACTTAGTAAGTCAGCTTTAGTGAAGTACAGTGTTGTCTTTTCGTTCCGTGTCCACGTTTATAATTCAGTTTCCTTATTAACATTTACAAACTTTTTTGACTATAGTTGCTGCTTTATAAAATCTAGGAAACGCGATGGAAACGTTTAGTACATTAATACAGTGAAACATAGATGAATAGGGCGGGGTCGTAAACCTCCTCGCGCGGCGCGGGGGTCTAAAGGAAATTTTTGCCTTTCGGCGCCCCCTCCCCATTTTTCGGGGCCCTCGCGGCGCAGAGGGGGGGGTTGTAATTACGACCCCCTATTCACGTATGCAGTGAAACCTCAATTTAGCGCCCTTTTCCGGAGGCGCTAAATCGAATTTTAAGGAGGGAAGCGCTAAATCGAGGTTTCACTGTAATTCAGTGGTGAGGGGCTATTCCCCGTTTTTTGGGTTAACCCCTGAAATTTCGGGGGTTATTCCCCGAAATTTCAGGGGGCTATTTTGAGTTTTAGGGGGAGCGCTAAATCGAGGTTTCACTATATTTGTTATATCCTTCACCATAATTCCCGGTGATATTATCATGATCACACAGATAGACACCACAACCAAAATACTATAATCTTATGTTTTTAGCATTTTCGGCTTTCTAAGAAGAAGGGGGTGTGCTGATCCCACCTTTTCCCATGCATGACCACTCCCCCACCAATAACATATTTATTTTAGAGCTATATTTGTCAAAAGAACAAATAGAAAATTTACATGATTTTGAAGAAGAGTGCATGGAAGAACTTTTTAAAAATAAAGATAAGAGCAAGTCAATCGAAGAGAGAATTAAAATTTCTTCAGCAAAGTAAAACTTGTACAGCCAACAAAAATCATATTTTCGGGCGTTGCAGGGTACCTGTTCGCCCTTACTTTTCATCATCTGTGTAACCTGTCCAAAATGCACAGTTAGTCGGTTTATGGCTATAGTCCGTTTCTCGAGAATATTAAAAAAATTTGCCGCTGCATAGTGCAGTGGATAAGGAAGCCGGCGGGTTCAAGCCGCTCATGCGATCTGTCAAGTTAAGCAATGTTAGGGGGGGGGGGGGATGTTGGGATAGTAAGCAAGGGCGAATGTCTGCAACGAATAACTTTTATTTCTATGTTTTACTTAACATTTGCATAATTTTTAGAACAGATATAATGTATACGAAATTAAACAATATAGAAGGAGAAGAAATGAATGTTAACAGTCGCTTAAACGAACTTGAAGATAAAATAAAAGATGTAAATGAAAAGCAGGTATATATCATGAATTTTAGATAAATCTAGGCAAATCTTAATTTAGACAATTATTATCAATTACTTGCAAAAATTAACGGAAAATCAAGATATTATAAAGCAAAGACCACATGATTTCGAATTTTTGGGAAATGAAGGTACAAGAAGAACGTCCAGAAATAGATCAAATGAAGAAGCAATAATAATAAATGAAGATAGTACAAGTGAAATTTCTCCTGGAATGTCCAGTGAAATGGGTTCAAATGTATTTATTAATAATGAAGATGATGAATAAAGATAGAAAAGGAAGTATAATATAAATTTTTTCAACTGGTATCAAAAAAGCATTTGGGCTGCAGTGTATTTGTTTGTCACTCCCGCCAAATGATGCTCCCGAAGGCTCACTCCATCGAATGACGATCCATCTAACGTTATGCACGCAACAAGAGATTTGGCGGAAGCGCTTGGCAACCATCTCATGAATTTTGCCGGATTTTTAGGGATGATTAGAATTTTGGGTTATCCCATGGTACTCGATTGACTTCTCTCACCGAGATGAATCGATTCATATCGGTTTTGGAGCTTTTAGATTAAAGGAAAAAGTTTTGTGCACAGACTAACGGAATAAGAAAAAATAGAAGCTTAGATTTATTACAGTCTCTTTGTATGACGTCCTAGAACTACCTTTGGACCTTTGTGTTCTTTTTCTTTTTTGACATTTGCTTTGTTTTCGTTGTCATCTTGCTTTCGATTTTCCTTCTTCTGCTGATAGAACCCATTTTTCGGGTAGCATAAACAGTTATATGCTAGCCGGTTTTTGTTTAAAAATTTTCCCACGTTGTATACAGACGTTCTTCGGGATCCATAAACCAATGTTTTCTCCGAATTTTAAATCAAAGTATACAATAATTTAGCAGCTTTGAAGATTTATAAATATGGCCAGTAGCGAAAAATTTCAATGACTGGCTAGTGGAATTTTTTTCAAGATAACCTACTGACTAGTTTGGTTTTTTATAAAGCTAAAATATAGATCTTTAAAAAAATCAATCTAGTCAGCAGGTTATCTTGAAAGTTACACTAGTCAGTCATTGAAATTTCTCTAATCAACTCTAGTCAAAGGTGTCACTATATGGAGAGTCGACTGTATATCATGATAGGAAAAGACATTTTCAGTAGTATAGAACCGGACCTCAGAAATTCAATGGAAATGGTTTCCAGCAAGGACAACTCGATTACATGTCGGAAATTAAGCTTTTTCAAAAAAAGGTCATTTTTGTCATATTTTTACCGATTTTAGGCCTTATTTCATATTCTTATTCAATTCAATCAATAAAGAATAAATTATATAGTAGATTCTCGATAAGACATCACACTATTCCATTTTGCATGTCCCAGACCCTTGATAAGATGTCACTCGATAAGAGTCACCCCGATAAGTCGTCACCATCAATCGGTCCCAGCCCTTATTCTCGACCTCGATAAAACGTCACCTTTGATTTTTTGTCCATGAATAGTTTTGATCCATGAAAATTTTTGAAAAAATATCCATTTTTTCAATTTTTCAATAAAAAATTATATTTTTTTACCCAAATCGAAGGCGCTCAGTCTTCAAGTACTATATAAAAATCACACAAAATTCCTGCCTACGGCACTGCTATAACAAAATTTTGTGTCATTTTTGACATTAAAATATTTTAAGATTAAACTTTGGTACTCATTTGTTCAAATCCGCATGAGTCATACTTTTAAAAACAGGTGTTGCTCAATCTTTTTGGACACTTCTTGAGACTGCTATGACGTTTTCCACATCAAAATCTATCTGTACAAACCCTTAGCGCTGACGCAACACCGGTCAGTTACTCAGTTTCCAGTTTTTCAGTAGCCGCCAACTAGTATGACTTATAATTCTCTTGAACCTCGAGAAAGAGAGAATGAACTCCACCTCCTAACCGTGAGCCTAATAAGAAGAAAATCCGAAACAGGAGAGAAAGATAGTTGATACATATGATTGTGCACATACTATTTGTTGGTACAAGCAGATCTTCTTCCACTAGAAGGGCTTTTATCCGACTAAGACCCACCGGGCAGCTTGCGACTTTACTCCTTTTATGTAACTTTTTTGGAAGCATATAAACTTTTATTTGTTTTTGTTGAATGCACTCGAGAAGAGTGCTTATTTTTATTAGGTTATCAAGTGGTTTTTAGTTGGTTTTTTAGCACAAAAAAACTTTTAAAAAAAAAATTTAGATTTTATGATAAATTAGAACAATTAAATTTATTCAAAAAATTACATACAATTAATTTTAAAGGATTTACTCTAAAACTTGTTTGATTCGATCAAAACAAAACTTCGATCTCTGGGGATTGAACCCTCTACGATCAAGATCACAGTTGCACAACCACGGTAAAATTCGACTGGAGGGGGGGGGGGTAGGTCATGGAGTAGGGAGGAGGGTGGGTCATAAAAACAAGAATTTTGGACCTGCAACTGTGATCAAGATGAAATTAGTGCCACTTGATCTTGTGCCATCGGCACTTTATTTTCGGTTGTGGAAAATGCCCTATACTTTGACATTTTTAAATTCATAAAAATTTTGTTACACCAAATAAATAAGGAAGTAGTTTCGGGACTAAGGGCTTAGTTCAGGTTTAGACCTAAGCTTAGGTTTAGATATAATCATTGGTCCCTGTTCTCCGCTGGACATGCCCTATAATCTTTTCCATGAACTCTAAATTTTTAATCTTGATCTCCAAAAGTTTTGTTTGATCAGCTGGTTTAAATTTTTGCAGGCCATATTCTTCCATTCTTCATTCTTTCGAGACGAGACGAGAAAGTAATAATCCGCTCGAAAAAAGTCGCCAGCTTTTTATTGATCTCTTGGTCAGCTCCATGATTTTGAGGTGTTAACCAAATTTGGTGCTAATTTTCTATATTTTTATTCTATTTCTTGTTAAAAATGGTCTATTTTTCTAATTGTTGTGTATTTTATCTTGCCATATTTTCGGTGAGTTTTAATTTTTGAAAAATTGAAATTTTTAGACAATCTAAAAACAAAACAAACACATGTATCCCCAGAGAGGAAGCATTAAATTTTTTAATCAAAATTGATTTTTACCCCCTAAAAAACAATTTTTCAACTCTTTACGCCTGTCTCTGACTAACCCAAAAATTCACCAATTTTAGTCGGCGCTAAAATTTTTAAGCTTCTGTGAGAAGCCGTTAATCCGCAACCCATCTTTTTGTTTACCTAATAAACACCCCAAGAAATCGCATTTTCCACCTTTGCGCAACAGCTAATTTGGTATCACATATCTATTACCCTCGATTTTTGGCGACGATCGATTTCTTGACTTTTCGAAAAAAATTAACGAAAATTTGCCTTTTCGGGTTTGTGACGACTTCGAATGTAAATGTCTAAATTGCGAATATTCAGGAATTTTTTATTTTTGGTAATAAACATTTCCCTTTAATTTATGCGGATGATGGTTCTGAGTTCCATGGCACCTCTTTGTGTCATTATCCTCCCCCCTCAACTCAGATACCACTCCTTCCATACCCAGGCAACCCTCCCCTCATGACCAGATACCTCCTCCGCCTCAAAGTAGCTGGGGGGGGGGGGGGCTACCGAGAACTGGTGCCCCCATTCCGTTTTTAAAATTTTTTCCGGCCAAAATTTTTATCTGACCGATGTATTTCATCACGGAGAATATTTCTAGCATGGATTCGAAAAAATTTTCGATCCTTGTCCTAGTACCACGTGTAAAAATAGCCCAAAAATTGAAATTTCTCAGATTTTTTCGAAAATACGTTAAAAATGTTTTTCGTGATGAAATACATCAGACAGATAAACTCCTTCCCCCCCCCCCATACTCAGGCAACCCTCCCCTCATGACCAGGTAACGCTCCCTTCAATTCCAGGACCCACCCCACCTATTAACATATTTCCCATTCTTACAACTAAAAAATTTTTTAGCTCTTACTTATCCTACGGGTTTCTGCAAAATTGGAATGTGATCCCAAATCTAGTATCAAAAAACCTGATCCAGATAATCCTTCATCTTATTTATACTGCAATTTCGAGGGGTAAGAAAAAATTTTCAAATTTTTAAAAATTTAAATATTTAGTATACTTACAAAGAAAAATTGTCCCGAGGGCAAAAAATTTGATAATTCAACCTTAGATTGTGTTTTAATAAATAAAGAATTAGCTCAAGATGATCCTTTACTGCAGCCTCAATTTCAAGCTCCTGGTAAGAAATGCTTTGAAAATTTGAAAAAGTTAAAAAATCTCAAATTTTGAAATTTGTTACTCTTAAAAAAATCAAAAATTAAAAAATGATGATTTTTTTGAAAATTTTTCTAAGCCACAAGAATTTTGAAATTACAAAAAAATTTAGACGATATCTGTGGAACAGGCGTCCCACTAACCAGGTTAAGTGCACCAGTTGCTTGTAATCCATCCATATCAAGTTGTCCTGATGGTAAGAATTTTGAAAAAAAATAAATTTTTAAATTTTAAGGATATGTTTGCACTATGTATACTCGGACGGGTACTTCATATTGTTGTCAAAATCCAACAAATCCGGATGAAGATGAATCTTTATGTCCGGGAAAACAAGTCACTTATTATGAGGTCAGTTGGATCTCCCTTCCTAAGAGTATCGCTCTACACTACCCCACGGCGTACCAAAATGCCGAAAAGGTGGTGGCAAGGGTCAAAATTTTAAAAAAATTACGCCAATCGACTCAGCTCGCTGAGCGCTTCAAAACGAATACCATACTATGAGTTTTGGGAATTAGCCTATGTCAAGTGGCTAACGTGCTCGGCCTTCATTTATAGAAGGCAAGTTCAATCCCCCCTCGGCGAGTTAAGTCGATTGACGATTTTTTATATTTTGACTTTTGCCACCACATCTGGATCCACGGTACGCCGTGGATCCAGATACCCCCCCCCACCATTCATGGTGATGACATTTTGGGATATTCATGTTCCAATCTTGTTTAGCATAAAAACCGTGCAAACGCAAAAATTTTGAGCTTTTTTAAAGTTTAGTGCCCCTAGTGGGAATCGAACCAGGGATTATAAACTGTTAGATAGCCTAGTGGCTAGTGAAATAGAAAAAATCTATTTCTTATGGCATGATAGATGTCGTTTAAAGATTTTTGACTATGCTGAACATGATGGTGACATTAATTTTATATGAAAAAAATTCTAGCCCTTTCACAAAATCCATTTTTAGCCAGCCACAGGAAAACCAAAAACTTGTGTCCTCGCCGCACCCGGCTCTTGTCCTACTGGTTTTGCCTGCAACCTAGTCGGTGCTACAACAACCCGCTGTTGTGGCAAAGATTTTGGATGCCCATTCAATTCTGCTGGTTTTGTGAGCTCAAGCACTGGAGTGCATATTCCATGTCAGATAGGTGACAAAAGGTATGGAAAAAATGAATTTGTTGAAAATTTTGAAAAATTTAAGGACATGCCCGGAAGGCTTTGTTTGTTCGAAAAGTACGTTGTTTAACAGTGGTATTTGTTGCTCGAATACAGAAGTTGCTAACAGTGATGGTAAGAATCAAACCCTTGTTATTAGCACGAAAACCATGAAAATCAATATCGAAATTTAAAAAATCAAAACTATGGCTTGATGGATATCGTTTAGGCCAAATCAATGATGCTGAACAAGTTTATGAACTATTTTTTGGTTTTTGGAGAAAAATTATTCTTCGAAAAAATCAATATTGAGACAGAAAATCTTTAGGCCAAAAATAATTTCATGATCTTGTTCATCATGGCTGTTTTGGTCTAATTAGATCTAAACGACACTCATTTAGCCATAGTTTAAAAATTTTTGTATATTAACACGAAAATCCTGAAAATCAGGATCAAAATTTAAAAATTTGAAACTATGATAGATGTGATTTTTTATCAAGAATTTCTCATTTTTAGACGTATGTTTCGGCGAAAAACCTTTAAACCAGCCGAATCCTTGCTCGGCTAACCATCCTTGCCCGGCTGGGTATACCTGTCGGAATGGCCGATGTTGCCCTTCATCTGGTAAACATTTAAATTTTTTTTAAAAATCAAAAAAAAATTTTTAGATTGGTGTCCAGCTGGTGCTCCATTAGCTGGAATTTCGTCATGTTCCGCTCAGGAACCATGCCCAAACAATTATCAATGCGTCATAAATAATGGACAACAATTTTGTTGCCCAGCGCCAGGTATGCGAGTGAAATTTCGGTCCATACTAGCCCTTTCCCATATACTCCTCTCCCTTACTCCCCCCCCCCCCCAGTAGCGTAGGGAGAAGGGTCGGTCAGGGAGCACTTACCCAAAAAAGGTCATTTTTTCCCAAAAATATAGAGGGCCTTTATGATTAGGGATTGTTTGAAATTTCGGCCCACTAGGGAGCACCTGCTACTGCCATCCCCATCCTAATTATGGGGGAGGAGTAAGGCCTATTGTCCTTCCTCTATACTTCCCTCACACACTCCTGCTCCCTTCGCACCCCTTTGAGACCAAGCCACCAACTTGAACCTTGTCATTTTTTAGAACACATATGTGGCCAGCCCAAAAACACCGGCTCATCATGTGATACTCCTCAACTAACCGTCACTCGATATTATTTCGATACCTCAACCGGCTCTTGCCGATCCTTCCAGTATAGCCAATGTGGTGGCAATGCCAATAATTTTGACACCTTGGAACAATGTGAAGGTTTTTGCCTGGTGTCACAGTGTCCACAAGGTACATAAATACTAAAATTGTGTATTGAAACGAAGACCTGATTTTCAGGGATTGGCTATCGCACAGGGGCTTCGAATGCAGTATGTTCACCATTATCGCCGACAACGTGTCCGCCACAGTATTCGTGTATGCAACCGCTATATGGAGTCAATCATATTTGTTGTTCGAATGAGGGTAAGGGTATAATTATCCAGTAATGTCCCCCAATCACTAGTTTTCCCAATGGGTGAGTGATAACTCTATCAAATATAGAGTGGCCCAAAAAACGGATTTTTGCGATTTATTTTTTTTATATAAAATTTTCGGGTCTAAAATCATGATAAAATTCCGCGAACTTTTAGTACAATTCAATACTTGTATTTTCAGAGCTTTCATGCAAAGAATCCGTTTCGGCAGGAACGGCTTGTTTCGGAACTTTTTTGACCATGCAACGTTTTCACTATAACACAGACACTGGAAAATGTGAAGCTTTTCAATTTTATGGGTGCCATGGGAGTGCCAATAATTATTTAACCAAGCAGGAATGTGAAGCTACTTGTCAGCTGAACTTGAAACATGGTACGCTTCAAATATCAGAGTCGATGCATTGACTTAGGCTAGATTTATATTTAGGCTTATGCCTATTCGATCGATCCGATACAGTTTGATCAGCCGATCAAGTCCATCAACATTTAATTAAACATTTTAGTCTGCAACGGAGTAGCCCCTCTAACCGACCCCAACGGCCATATCCAACGATGTGGTGACAATACCCCCTGTCCAGCGGGATATACTTGCAACGACAAAGGCTATTGCTGTCCCACCTCCGAGCTAGCATGCAGTAGTCCCAAAATTGCCGGAAGCAAATGTACTACCACTAGACAAGATACTTATTGGTATTACGACTCAGAATCTGAATCATGTGCTCCGTTTACCTATCATGGTATTTATATTTACTGATAATAGTAGCTTAACATTTTAGGTTGTGGCGGCGCCCCAAATCGGTTCGCTGACAAAGCTTCTTGCGAAAAATTGTGTCATAATCGAGTGGGTACTTGCCCAACAGGCATGTCATCAAACACAAATGAAGTTCAAGAATGTACCCTAAATGTGGCTGGGACGTGTCCTGAGGGTATGTCTTGTGTCAAATCAACTACTGGCTCACCAATTTGTTGTGCTTCACCGGCAGAGTGCCCGAATGGTAGACAAGCTTATATCATACCAGGTAGGATGGTATCGGTGCATAGGAGATATATATGTGATGAAAAAATTTAGGCTCGGATTCAAATGTGGCTTGCAATCCTGGGGATGATATTTGTCCAGCAAATTATGAATGTGTCCAGAGCAGGTATAGCCCCCCTCAAAAGATCTAATATAACATATAATTTTAGCACAGTTCCAGGTTTTTACATGTGCTGCTCGGAGGCAGCTCGAAGATCTTCCCTACCAAAACCTTCTAAAACCTTTTCTTCAAGAGCACCAAAATGCCCACTTGGACTCCCTACAAATGGTCAAAGGTGCATAGTAAATGGTATTGGAACTTGTATGGATGGTTATACATGTCTAGGCTTTGGCAAAAATGGCATATGCTGCAAGGCACAACCCAAATGTCCGAAAATGCATAGGCCTTATTTTATAGCTAGAAAACAGGTAGGGTAGTATATTAGCTAGATAAGTGTTATCTTGTTCGACATGATTATTCGCCACGACCACAAGACAAAAAACAATATTGACACAGAAATTTTTGGAGCAGAAAATAAGCTCGTCATCATGCTCAGCATAGTCAATTTGGTCTAAACGACACCCATCAACCCATAGTATTAAAATTTTTTGAAATGTCTCAGTATTGACACGAAAACCCTGAAAATCAAAGTCAAAGCCTAAAATTCAAAAACATGGAATTATGGGTGCCGTTTAAACCATAGCGAACATGTTGAACACGATGGAGAACTTATTTTTGTTCCAACAAATTTGTGTACTCAATTTCATTTTTTTGAAAAAAATCAATATTGGCACAGAAATTTTTTGAGCCGAAAATAAGCTTACCATCGTGTTCAACATAGTCGATTTAGTCTAAACAACACCCATCATGCCATATAAATTTGATTCTTTTACTAGCTCACTATCCACTTGACTATACATAAGTTTATAGAGCCTGGTTCAATTCCCATTGGAATCAATAATTTTTAAAATGTTCCAAATTTTTTGCACTTGTACAATTTATTATGCTGAGCAAGTTTCTGAAGAGATTTTTAAATTTTGGTCAAAATTTGAGCCTCTGAAGAGCCCCAAAATTTGGAATTTTTTTCAAGATCTTGTTCAGCATCAAAAATTATACAATTGCAAAAAATTTGAGATTTTTTTAAATTTTAATGTGCTAAGGGGATTGAATCAGATCCAATAAAATATGTTCTACATATGTGCTGTTCTACACTACCTAAAAAAATCGATTACTACATTTTAGGTTCTAATATGTTCTGACGACCAAGCCGGATGTCCTTCAGGCTCTAATTGCTTAGAATCCAATCTCGAGGACATAGAAATCTGCTGTAT
>JAQGBS010004233.1:0-10538 GCA_034698545.1 Acrobeloides obliquus
GGTGTGACGAAAGTGTTTGCTGAGCTATTAGTAAGTTGATCTCTTTTCAGACATTTACAGAGTGAGACAAAAAAGTGTATTTTTATGAGCATGAAAATGCTTCCTTGACCCTGATTCAGGGAATGGAGTTGGTGTATTGACACGAAAATCGAAAAATTTTCTTTTTCGCCTGGAAAACATCCATATGGAGATAATTTTATGCGTGAATCGATTGCGCACATTTTCTAAGCATGAAAAAATTATCTTGAACCTGATTCAGGAAATGGAGTTGGTGTATTGACGCGAAAAAGAAAATTTTCGATTTCTGCGTCAATACACCAACTCAATTCCCTGATTCAGGGTCAATGAAGCGTTTTCATGCTTCGGGAATGTGCGCAATCGATTTCCCGCATCAAATTACCCCTATGTGGGTCATTTTTAGTAAAAAAATTTCCGGTCCCAAAAAAATTTTCGACTCCCAAAAACCGCTAGAATACACTTTTTTGCCTCACCCTGTCATAATTTTTCAACAATATTTCATAAAAATTTCAATTTTTATACGTCTTATCAACGAAAAAAATTTTAGGGCGAGTATTATTTCGAAAAATACGGTGTTGACTTTCGGTCTCTCCGATTCCCGGGAATAATTTCCGACGTGCAACCAGGCGGCGGAACTACCGGTAATCTTTCTATTTTATTGCATCAGAACATAGGACTAGACTACAACAGAAAACTTTTTAGACTACGCAATACAAATTTTCTACGACGCATTGAAATATGGAAAACACAAATGCTATTTGCGACACGATACCGCACTCCCCATGATGTATAACGATGATTGTATGGCATCAGTTATAAATGTAAGCATAGAATTTGTGAACATGTACAGTCAAACCCCCATATAATAACATACCCCAAGAAGAGGTCGTTATATCGAATCGAACGGGGGCAGACACTCTCAACCCACGGACCATTCAACCCGGACAACTCAACCCACGGACAATTCAACCCATACAACTTAACTGTAATCGAAATATTTAGTTCTTATCGACACCTTCTTCAAAACTCTCCATGAGAACGTACAATGTTACTGGCGTCTCGTTCACTCCAGCACAAATTGCTGAAGCTATTCAAAGGGTTATACCCCACTTCCAAATTGAATACGACATTTGTCCAATCCGACAAAAAATTGGTATCAATTAAAACAATTTTGTTATTTGAGTTTTCAAATTGAAAATTTAGCTGATACATGGCCACAATCTCTTGACGACTCGACGGCACGCCAAGATTGGCATTGGAGCCCCGAATATGATCTTGATCAAGTAAACAAACAAACAAAAAACGCTTCCCTGATTCAGGGAAGGCCTGTGTATTGAAGCGAAAAGTCGAAAAATCACATTTTTGCGACTTTTCGGTTCAATACACAGGTCTTTCCTGAATCAGGAAAGTGTTTTTTACTTCGAAAATTTCAAATTCGGATTCCCCCGCATGTTTTTACTCTTTAGAGGGGTCATTTCCAGAAAAAAAATTTCAAAAAATTTTTCACGTGGGTGACCCCTCTCTCAAAATTTTTTGTTCAAAAAAATTTTTTTAGACGGTGAACATCATGTTCAAACTCCTAAGCAAAAAGCTCAACATCCCACTTCCATCATTTGAGTCATACAAAGAGGAACCAAGAACGAAAGTTTTGGAAAGCCTAGAGCAGAATGTATCGCCAGCATTCATAACGAGTCTCGCCGAATCGACGCCAAAAGTTGCCACACTATAAGCACACATTTTTATACTTTTTTAAATTGATTTAAATGGATTAATTATCGGGTATTTCAGTATAAAAATTGCATATCAAATAAATTTAAAACCGACTACAGCAAAATTCAAAAAAATTTGTTGAAAAAAAGTTGTTATTTATAAAAAAATTCATGTTAAATTATAAGTAAAATTAAAAATTACGATTTTTATCTTAAAATTGGCTCAGTGGTAGTGCTTCAAGATTCGAGTTTAAGGGTCTCAGGTTCGATTCCCAATTGAGTCAATTTGATTTTGCCTGCAAAAAAATAAAAATGATCCTATTAGCGCTAATTTTATGCGGGGAATTGATGGCGCGCATTTTCAGCTCTTGAAAACGCTGACCCTGAATCAAGAAATCGAAATGTGTGTATTGAAGCGAAAAATTATAATTTGCTGCCTTAAAATGATTTTCTGGGGTAAATTTATGCGGTGAATCGATTGCGCACATTCCCAAAGATTGAAAATACTTCCCTGATCCTGAATCAAAGAAAATTATTCATTGCTTCAATACACAAACTCAAATTCCCTGAATCAGGGAAGCGTTTTTAAGCTTTGAGCATGCGCGCAATCGATTTCTTGCATAAATTTACCCCCAGAAAGTCATTTTCAGGTAGAAAATCTAAAAATTTTCGATTTTCGTTTCAATACACTGCTTCGATTTCCTGATTCAGGATCACGGAAGCGTTTTCAAGATTCGGAAATGCGCGCAATCGATTCCTTGCATAAAATTAGCCTAAAATTAGTTAATAGGGTTATTTTTGGAAAAAAATTTCGTGTCGAAAAAATATGTAAAAATCGTGTCCAAATTCCGGTCACCCTGTAAAAAGCGATTACACCTGATAAAGATTCTCTCTACATCCGGAGATTAAACATTAAACATCGACAATAACAGATCAAAAACTAACACTGATTAACAGACATCCGTCTCCAAAACACAAAAGTTTTTCCCGGGTAGAATTTTTGTGATTTTTTCATGAATTTTGGAAAAAGATTTTTCTAAAAATGACCCCCTCTAGGGGTAATTTGATGCGGGAAATCGAGTGCGCGCACTAAAAAAGCTTTCTTGCCCCTGATTCAAGGTAGCGTATTGAAGCGAAAATGAAAGAAAAAATCGGATTTTGACAGGAAATCTGGTTACCTAGGGTTTTCTATATGAGAAATCGATTGCGTGCACTCCCGAAGCGTAAAAAAGCTTCCTCGACCCTGATTCAGGGTAATTGAAGCGAAAATGAAAAAATTCGGATTTTGATAGGATATCCCGAGGGTTTTTCTATGCGAGAAATCGATTGGTGAAAACGCTTTCTTGCCCCTGATTCATGGAAGAGGTGGGTGTATTCAATTTTTGTTCATTTTCGCTTCATACGCTACCCTGAATCAGGGTCAAGGAACTTTTTGAAAATCGCACAATCGATTCTCGCATAAAAAACCTTCGGATATCTGGTCAAAATCCGATTTTTTCTTTCATTTTCGCTTCATTACGCTACCCTGAATCAGGGTCAAGAAAGCTTTTTTTACATTTCGGAAGTGCGCGCAGTCAATTCTCTCGCATCAAATCACCCAGGTCATTTTTAAAAAAAATTTTTGAGTCAAAAATTCATTTAAAAATCACGAAAATTTCACCTTTTCTGGGACACCCTGTAAAAGATAAAAAGCACTTTGGACTCGCTTTAAGTTAGCTTATATGTACCTGGTCTTTAATTTTCAACACATCACTTTTCCATCACGTGCATGCTAAAAAAAACTACCCAAACATCATCTTCTTTCTTGTTATGCCAAAAAAGATCGCCAAATAATCAGAAGGGATGCAGGAAACACGAAACCAAAAAAACAGAATTCAACTTGCAGCAGATTTTAAAACAAACATTCGTGTGCAGTGCTAAGTTGGCACATCATCAAAATTGGATGCCATTTTCTTGTGCTAGCTTGAATTCGAAAAATGTGGAAGCTTTTTATTCTTTTACTACACTCAGGTAGATTTCCCTTTAACGCATGTATACTTCTTCGAAATTTCGGAATATTCTATTATTTCGAGTTATGCTAAACAGCTTTCAAAAAATTGTTTGAAAAAAAGCTGAAAAAAATTCATGTTAGATTATAAGCAAAATTAAAAATCCGAATTTTAATGTGAACTTGGCTCAGTGGTAATGTTCCCGGATTCGAGTCTAATGGTCTCGGGTTCGAATCCCACCTGAGTCGATTTGATTTTGCGTAAAAATATATATATGACCAGACAACTTTTTTTCAAAATTTTTTTTGAAAGTTGTTCATCATAACTCAAATAGAAGAATATCCCGAAATTTTGAAGATTATTAAAAATCAGTTTGAGCGGAAAAAAGTTGTGCCCTTTTTGTTGATCTTCGGAAAGTTCATGAAAAATGGAGCATTTTACAGTAAATTTGGAATCGCTATCGTTGTCGAGAAAATTGCATTTGAAGTTGACGATTTTTGAAATCTGTGTGTATTACAATGAAAACATGAAAGCAGTGAAAATGCGGCATACACAATAACGGGACAAATCGACGAGACAAACAAGGATGGGACGACAAGAACGGGACGATGAAGTTTTTGTTTTTGAGATTTTTGAGATAATTGCATTTGAAGTCGGCGATTTTTGAAATCTGTGTGTATTACAACGAAAACATGAACGTAGTAAAAATTCGTCCCTAAATCAATACAAGTTGTGTATTAACGCGCAATTTAAAAAAATGTTCGTTTTTCATCAACTTACGAAAACTGCCAAAAAAAATTTTGAATTTTCGCTTCAATACACAACTTTTATTAATTCAGGGCGAATTTTCGGCATAGACAAGAACGGAATGAAACGATCCATACTTGGGCAAGGGGGGGGGGGTACTGTACTCCCCCCCTAATTCGTCGTATCGGGGGAAAAATTAGTGGACCAATTCGTATTTTGACGGCAAAACGTATATACGAATTCGTATTTCACTACGATTTCGTATTTCTAATTCGTATACGAATTTGTATTCCGACTTTTTCGCCTGTTGACGTTTTTTTTTGGTCGACAGTAGGGACCAATTCGTATTTTGGGGCCCAGTACCCCCCTGCTTGCCCATGTATGGAACGATCATTCAAACGACACATAAACGGGATGACAATTGTGCTTGTAATTCACTTCATTGTCCCGTTATTGTATTTTCCGAATTTTCACTGCGCTCATGTTTTCGTTGTAATACACAAAATTTCAAAAATCACCAACTTCACACGCAATTTTCTCGACAATAATAACGATTCAGAATTTAGTGTAAAAACAAAAAATGCTCTATTTTTTATGAACTTTTCGAATATCAGCAAAAGGGTAACTTTTTTCCTTCCGGTCTTGCTGAAAAAGTGTTTAATATGACTTTTATAGCAGCGCTGACAGATAGTATTGAAGATAAGTCGAAACAATTATTAGACTATTTGAAGGAAAAATCGAGTATTTCGTATCCATTTGTTTCCTCGAGTAGGTTAAGCTTTTGACTAGGATGTAACAGTTACAACAAGTGATAATCCTTGTCACCGGCCAGAAACATGTGAATTTTGAGCGCGAGAATATTTTTTCATTGACATTCATGTTTTCGTTGTAATAAACAAATTTAAAAAATCACGAACTTCACACGCAACAACTTTTGTAATTGCGTGTAAACTTGTCTCAGGAGACAAAATTGTCATCCAGGGAATTTTTCACTATTACCACTATGAACAATTTATATATTCGTGCTCCAAATTCGCATATTTCTGGTCAAGGATGTCACCTTTTGTAGCATGTGCATCCCTACTTTTGACTTATGTACAGAGTGTATAAAAAAACCAGAATTTGGGCAATTTTTTCATGTTTTTTTGAGCCGAAAATTTTTTCAAAAATGAATTAGGGATAAATTTTATGCGAGGAATTGGTTGCGCGAATTCTCGAAGCTTGAAAACTGACCCTGATTCAGGGAAATGAGTGTTTTGTATTGAAACGAAAAAATGTTCGGTTTTCTGCCTCAAAATCAATCATCTTCCTGGGGATAATTTTATGCAGGAGTTGATTGCGCGCATTCCCGAATCTTGAAAATGCTTCCTTGACCCTGATTCAGGGAAATGAGAGTGTGTATTGAAGCGAAAATTGAAATATACTAATTTTTCTGAATCAGGGTCAGAGAAGCATTTTCAAGCTTCGAGTATGTGCGCAATCGATTTTCCACATAAAATTATCCTCAAGAAGATGATTTTTAAGCAGAAAACCCAAAATTGTTCAATTTTCGTTTCAATACAAAACACCCATTTCCCTGATTCAGGATCAAGGAAGCGTTTTCAAATTGCGCGCAATCGATTCCCCGCATAAAATTAGCCCTAATAAGGTCATTGTGAATAAAAAAAGTTGCTTGACCATATACCAGATTTATTTTTGTGGCAAAATCAAATCGACTCAGGTGGGATTCGAACCCGAGACCATTAGACTCGAATCCGGAAGCATTACCACTGAGCCAAGTTCACGTTAAAATTCGGATTTTTAATTTTGCCTATAATTGTTTTCCTCGCGTAAAATTAGCCTTAATAGATTCATTTTTGAACAAAAAATTTTCCAATCGAAAAACATGAAAAAGTCTTACCCAAATTACGGTTTTTTCGATACTTCACCTAATTATAATTATAGTAACAAACAAAAAGCCAAAATCAAGACAAGTAACACTAACAATAAACTACCCCAAGGTGTTGGATTTGGTAGGTTTGAGTTGAATCAGAAAAAATATAAAAGTTCAGAATGAAAAAGAGCAATCATTTACGCTGTTGTTCGAAATTCGAATTGAATGGATAGATGAATTGTTGAAATGGAACGCCACGGCTTTTCAGGGAATTGATCAAATCCTCTTCCCTAAGAGCTATTTATGGTTTCCCGAAATCGCTGTTTCTAACAGTAAATTTCTTGAGGATAGAAAATCTACAGAGAATTCTTACGTGAAAGTATGTTACTGGTTCTCTATTCATCTTGACATGAATCTTTAGATTCGTTCTTATGGTAAAGTTTTGTATACTTCGATTTGGGTGGTGTCCACGGTGTGCGACATGGATTTAACAGGTTTTGAATTTTTGGAGCTATTGTGGATGAGAGGGGTCTTTAAAAAATTTTAGAAGAAAATTTTTTCGATTTTTGACCCCGGGGTGATCCCAGATCACTCTGATCCACAATAGCTCCGAATTTTTAAATAAAAAACAAACCCCCATTTTTAGACTTCCCTTTTGATAATCAAACTTGTACGATTTCGTTTACCACTTATTCGTTGGGTGGTCGCGAGCCTGGACTAATACCCCAAATTGTAGCCGACTTTAACTATAACATGGTTTGTATAACATGAATATGTTGTCTATAAGGCGCCATTTATACTTCTGTCGTATTACGACAGTGCATTTTTGTGTCGTACGACACAAAATGCATCGTACGACACGAAACTGTCACGATGCGACGAAAGTATAAATGGTGCATAAGGCTGCGCGTTATCAGCCGACACAACGTTATAGTCTGTTTCAGCGAGAGAGAAAATAAAAATGCTGCCCACATAGCCCAGTGGATAAGTAAGGCGATCGCCTAATCTGGCAAGTTAAGCAACATTGGGCCCGCAGGGTCAAAACTTTTGATTTTTAGGGGAAAAAATTTTTTGCTCCATAAAAATCAAAAAATTTTTTTGAAAGCCTAAAGTTTTGACCCTGCGGACCAAACGTTGCTTAACTTGCCAGATTGGATGTCGCCTTACTTATCCACTGAGCTATGTGGATAGCACTTTTTTGTACAGCCGGTTAAATTAGATTGAACAATGATACGAAAACCCTGAATTTGAAATTTTTTAATAAATTATTATAAAAATCAAAATCTTGACAATTTGGGACAAAATACATAGAAACTCACAAAGAAGAGTAAAATGGCACGACAATTATTGGATTTTGAAAATGTTTTGGGTTATCGAAACGAAAACATGAATCAGAGTTTTCGTTTCAATAATCCAAAACATTTTCAAAATTCAATAATTTTGGTATTATTTTACTCGTCTTTGCGAGTTATAAAAAAGTCATTCTATGTATTTTGTCCCAAATTGTCAAAATTTTGATTTTTATAATGATTTATTAAAAAATTTCAAATTCAGGGGTTTCGTGTCATTGTTCAATCTAATTTAAACGGCGGCACAATTTTTTTCGTTTTTTTCAACATTTTTCGAATTTTTTTCGGCGCCGGCACAACTGCTAACGTTGTGCCTAGCGCGGCACGACTGATAACCCACAGCCTAAACGTTGATTGTAGGGGAATAGTGAATGGCGAGTAGAAAATCTTTTTGCGTATGTCCAACTTTATGATCAATCAGATGAAGAATTTGAAATGGTAGGATCTCAATTTTTTTACAACTCATATAACGTTATTGGGTTGTTCGATAAGTTTTTGAAAAAGTCTGTATATTGACACGGAAACATGAGTTGCACTCAAAAAGACAGATTGGATCGTATTCAGCATGCATTTTTGCATAATACTGAAAAAAAATTTCAACGAAAACGAGCGAAAAATACCGTATTTTTTGGGGGGGGGGCCGACAATACTTATCGAACAACCCAAGAGTTAGGCTTCATGTTTAGGCTTCATTTTCCTTTTCTCTGCGCCGAAATTCTGGGTTTTATGTGGTTGTGCTAATCTTCCCAATTTATTTAGCCAACGTTATTCTAATATTTGGTCTCTTTCAGCCGATTGTAATCACTTTCGACAAGAATAAACCAAACAAAGTGAGAAAAATTAGTTACTTAACTTTCAAAAGAGGGTGATTTAGATGGCTTTGGGTACAGCAATCTTTGTAACATTTGTAATTTTCGGCTCAATAATGTCTGAAAAGGTCCATTTTGCAAGCGGTCAACCTATAATAGGTAATTCTAATTTTTGCATTATAACTTTTTTTTCCCAACCATTTTAGTTGGCTACCTAATTGTGCAACTATTCCTGTGCTTATTCTCGATCATCTTATCGGTGATTGCTCCCTTTCTTTATTGGAAATTCAAAAAGCACGAAAATGGTCATCCTGATCCAATCGATGTGCCTACACCAAGAGATGAGTTTTCGCTTGAAAGTGAACGTAGAACGTAGGATCCTTCAGGCAAATCTTTATGCAAATTTTGATTTTAGTTACGAGGAACACTTAGACCGAATGAAAAAGCGGATGTCGGCAGCTGTTGACAGTTGTGTTATCGAGTTACGTATGAGTAAGTTTCTTAGCAAGTATAAAATTCCAAGAAAAAATTGTAGCGCTGAACAATATTAATGAAATTGTCCGCTATCGAACCGAATCCAAATGGCGTCGTCGTGTATGGCAAGTTTCTTATGCTAAAGTTGAGATTGGAATATTTGCCGCACTTCAACTATTAAATTTTATTATTTTGATGCTTGTGCTCTATCATTGGAAATAAATACTCTCTTTATTCAAATTTTGACTTTACTGTTTGTAGGAACAGTAAAGTCAAGGTTTTCGTTTACTGTTCTTAGGGGAAAAAATCATGCCCGTGAAAAGCTCCGCGGGTGAAACCCGTTCAGATTAGATTTTTTACTATTTCCAATGGCATAAGCGAAAAGATGGAGGTTTTGATGCGCCCGAGAAGATATTGGCATGGATTGAATGGCCTTTTCACTATCCTTCCACTTCCAACTGATCCCTTTCAATACGATGGTGGACCGGTGCAATCTAGGAAATGGAAATTGGAAACGTTTCCATTGTGCAACCCGTATGGGCGAAAAAAGAAATTTTTTCGATTTTCGCGTCAATACACCAACTCCATTCCCTGAATCAGGGGTCAAGATAATTTTTAATGCTTAGAAAATGTGTGCAATCGATTTCCCGCATAAAGTTATCCCCAGATTGATGCTTTCAGGGCGAAAAAAGATTTTTTTCGATTTTCTCGTCAATACACCAACTCCATTCCCTGAATCAGGGTCAAGAAAGCGCATGGGTTTGATTAGTCCTTTTCGAATGAATATACTTTCTTTTATTCTAGCGTCTTTGATATAATTAATATTTGTACATTACCAGTATATTAATTTTTGGTTCCGACAAAAGTTTTTGGCTGTGTTCGTCTGACAATGAGTCTGACGGAAGTGTTACAAAAAAATCGATTTAAAAAAGGCAAAAAATTTTGAAAGGCAGCGGGAGTCGACCCCCAGCCGATAAGCTAGGAGGCCGAAGCGTATCCACTGCACCACTTGTACTTTTGATGGTTGATTACAATTTTTGTCTATCAGGAAGGATGTAAATTTTCTTTTTTGAAAATACAACCTTTCAGATTTTTGGGAGCGGTTTTTATTTAGCAGTATCCAAACTGTATAAGCCGTTTGGAATGAATCGGCGATTTTTTTTTAACACTTCCGTCAGACTCATTGTAAGAACTAGACGATTGAATATAAATTATGTATTGTCAAAGCCCAAAAACTGTTGTCAGCCTATAACGATTAAAAAATATTAGTCTTTAATAAATAAAGGATTGGCTATTCCTTTCAAAGCTTCATCATTTTCAGAGAGGTTGATTGAAGAGACTTCAATGGAGTCAGAATCTTTGGAGGCCTTTATCAAGAATTGTTCTGAATTGCCCGAACTTGTATGCTCGAGGGGAACCCGTTTATCTTCTAGTTTAGTTAGCGAAGTCTCCATTATTGATGGAGGCGCGGGTCTTGGCGGTAGGGGTGGTGGCGACTTTTTTTGTGTTGGTGGATCAGGTGGTATAATGACTTCTTTCTAAAAATAGGGACATTTGAAAATTGTTCTATA
>JAQGBS010004234.1:0-10537 GCA_034698545.1 Acrobeloides obliquus
GATTTTTGAATATTTCGTTTTTACGGTCCATTGTTGGGTCTGTTGAACAAGTATTTTTTGAAAATTGACGAAAAAAATCTTAAAATGGCAAATTTTGGTCATAGTTGTTGAAAAAATGGCAATTTTTGGAGATATCCTTGATGAAAAATGGCAAATTTTGACTATTTTTTTGAAAAAATTGTATATTTTGGTCATTTTTTGTTGAGAAAATATCAAATTTTGGTCATTTTTTGTTAAAAAGTGGCAAATTGTTTTCTAGGCAGAATTGAGATTCTCAGCTTTGCCTAAGCCTAGGCTTAGGCTTAAGTTTAGGCCTAAGTTTAAGCCTAAGCTTAAGCCTAGGCCTAAGCCTAAGCCTAAATGCCTAGATAGAGCTGAGAATCTTAGTTCTGCATAGACATCTCTGAGATGCTGGATTCCCAGTTCTGTCGGTATATATATCCCCTATAACCCCTTCTTTTTAGGACCCCGAATTTTTCAATGCCACCATCGAATCAAATGTCCGCATCGGCAACCCATCTTTATCATTCGAAGAAGTTGTTGAAATCTGTCAAGAAGCTGGCATTCACGAATTTATTCAAACTTTAGCCAAAGTAAAGCTCATTCATTTTCAAGTTTACGTTTCAATACTCTAACTTTTTTAAATTTGGCCATGTCGTAACATTTTGACATTTAGGGCTATAAAACCCTAATCGACGATGACAGCGAGTTTTTAACAATGGAACATAGACAAAAATTGGCATTGGCACGAGAACTGGCTAGACGACCGAAAATTTTGGTTTTGAATGAAGCGACTAGATTGATTAGTCAAGTTCAAGTAAGGAAAAAAAATTTTTGAAAAAAATGAAGATAAATGAATTTTTAGCGTCTGAAGCAGTCGTTTAAAGGGATGACGATTATTATAGCGACAAGTCGGGCTCAATCGGCAAAAGAGGCCGACCGAATTTTGCTGATTAGTCGAGGAAAATTGGAAGAAGAGGGTAAAAATTTGTCATTCGTTCTTTTTCAATTTTCAATAAAAATGATATTTTCTCACCAAAAATCGGCAAAAACAGCCCCCAACAATGCGATTTTTTGGCATTTTTTATTCATTTTGAATAAAAAGACGATTTCTTATTTGATTAGCATCAAGAGCACCCTAGTCATGCAACTAGGTCCTGTACTCTAAAATTAATCGACCTCGGGCAGGGTTCTAAAAGGACCTCTAGTGGCCAGAAACGGAAATTTTGGACCCCATGTCGGTTGGAGGAAATTCGAAATTTGAAAAACGAGCCACGCATTCGACTCAGCTCAATGAGACGAGTAAAACAAAGTATATATTGCATAAAGATGCTAACATTTCACATGGCTGAGTAGTTAGTGTGCCAGAATTTGCGCGTATAGATCTCGAGTTTTAATCCTGCGTTTAAAATTTCGAATTTCCTCCAATTTTTGCACAAAAAATCGTCTTGCAGAGGGAGATTTTGGGCCCCTGTGCTCCTGAAACTATCCGGCCATTCAGATCCTCTTGGGGCCAGCCCACCCTATTGAGTATCCCTGGGTCCGACCGGCCCTTCAGAGCCACCAAAATTGATTATAGCGAAGATAAACTATGCTCCTGGGGTTCGATTATAGAGTCTGAACATATATGGGCCGGCTCGACCTGGGGGGGGGGGGCCGGCCCATGTATGCCCAATTTACGGGCGAGAGTCCCGGGCACACGAGGTCTCGACTCAATTTTCGATTCTTTCAGTTGGTCTCATGGCATAGTATCTCAAGACCTCAAATTAGATTTCTCAAAATTTAGGAACCTATGATGAACTCATAGCAAAACAAGGCCAGTTTGCCGAAATCCAAACCCAACAAAAAGAAGATTTACCACCAGGAATCCCTGAAGATCTTTATGTCGAGCAATTTGTACCACTCGCGCCAACAGCACTCAAGAAAACTTTGCTACTTTTAAACACTCTTAAAAAAGAATTTTCGCATACAGAAAAATTCAAATCTCCATATAGTCAAAATGAGGTATGTCTGGGGTGAATAACAGAGACCAGTGACGGATCCACCAGGGGCCATACGGACCGTTGTTCCGCGAACATGTTACGCGACATCTATTTCATGACATTTGTTTCCGGCAGTTGTTTCCGCACACATATTTATTGACATTTGTCACCACAACACTTGTTCCCGCGACAGATGTTTCGCGACACTTGTTAAAAATGTAGCCAAAAAAGTTAAATTTTACACCACTAAGGGAGGGGCTCTCGCGTTTTTCTTTTTAGGTAACAAGTGTCGCAAAATATCTGTCTTTCTCCCCAAAAATGAAATCCCAGAAACGCTCTACAAGGGACAACCCTGGTCGGCAAAGGTCGAGACATATATTGCATGATCATGGGGGGGGGAGGGGGGGGGGGGTCAAAAATCTGAAAATTTTGATCATGTAATATCTGAAACTCCTTTGTTCTATTCTGACTAAATCCTTTCTCTCTCACACAATATACATATTTCCACTTTTTAGGAACAAGAAGTCCGAGATTCAAAATCTATGGCCTACAATCTTGTCGACCTCATCAAATACGCTATAGCCTATCGAAAGTCATATTGTATAGCATTTATTTGCTGTTTCTTAAGCAGTTTCGGTGTCCCTATGTATACCAAATGCAATGGAGACTATTTTGCTATATATGAGACGCCTAGATGTAAGTTTAAAAAAGTTGTGCTACACTGAATTGAAGAGATAGACCTACCCCAAAAAATTTTTTGCCAAAACTCCCCTCAAATTTTCTGAAAAACGGACCCCATCCCCCATCATTCATCAACTAACTTGAGAGTATCATGGTCTATGGGCTCCGTTTGCCCAATAGGGCCAAAATCCATCCTTTAACCAATCTAATCGAGTCAAGCTCACTGGAAAAAGAGGAGCGGGATCCATGTGTGTAAAATAAGTTGGGTCTTCCGACTTTGGTAAATCAGTTGATATCGGATTGAAGTTGGTTGAACTTCGTTTACTCAAGTGCCTTTGGGATACCCTGTAGTATAAATCCAAAAATTTTTCAGCTGGAAAACCTAACTATGTTCACATGGCCATAGAAGTGGCAGTATATTACTTAATCTTGGGAGTGGTTTGCAACGTTTCGCTTGGAATTTACGTAAACTTTTTTATGCAGCAAAAAGTTTTTTCAATTACATAATTCTTCAGATTAGACTTTTTGGAGAAATCGGAGAAAATTTGGCTACCACACTAAGGACTAGTATATATTCAGTTTTATTGCACCAAGATGGATATTTTTATGATGAAAAAGGGAGAAGTCAGGCTAAAGTCAAGGAGCTGTTATCCAAAGATGCTCCGAATTGTCGAGCGGTAAGGAAAATATATGTCAACTATCTCCTCCAGATCTATATCTCAACACCTCCATACCCCTAATTCTTAATTGGAAACAGGGCAGGCAGGAATATAGGTTGACAGGCAGGAAAGTAGGCAAGCAATCAGGAAGGCAGGCAGGCTGACAGGCAAGCAAGCAGGCAGGAAGACTGGCAGGCAAGGCAATGCTTAGGCAGGATTTATACTTCCGTCGCGCGACACGTCGTGCGACGCATCACAGAGCAATTACGTTTATAGTGCAAACAATTTTTCCAATGTTGTTTATAGTTGGTGTCTCGCGACAGCCTGCGACGTCGCGCGACGCGACAAAAGGTCGAGTGGCAAAAAATTTGGCTCCAAGCAAGATTCGAACGCGCGACCTTGTGACCACCAAGCCACTGCTTTATCACTGCACAACCGAGTCCTGTTGATGCATAAGCGTTTTTTCAAACCAAGTTCTATCGCGCAACAGACTATAAACACCAACTCGCGACACGTCGTGCAACATGTTGCGCGACACAAAAAGCACTGTTACGCGACAGACTATAAACGTCAGCTCGCGTCGCGCGACACAAAAATGCACTGTCGCGATGCGACTGAAGTATAAATCCTGCCTTAGGCTTATTCTTATGCTTATATCTAGACTCACGCTTAGGCTTAAGCTTAGGATCATTTCTTTCTGGTATTCCATTTTTGGTGCGAAAAAAATTTATCGTAACAATTTTGCCATAAAATTATTTTAAAGTAATCTATTCTCTTTTTAGGCGCTTGATCTACGTCTGGGTCAATTCTTGACCTCTATAATGATGTTGATCATAGCCTATGCTACTTCGGTACAAAAGAACATTATGATGGGTGCATTGGCCTCTCTTTGTTTTGTTATCCAGCCTGTACTACAATTTATTGTAGCTAGGCTGGAGCAAAGAATCCGTAGAACAGTGTCAGAGAATGATCAAACTGGAGAGGTATAAGGTTTTAGTTGCTAGTGATCCGAGTCTGGGTCTTGTGAGTCTGAAAAAGAGACTGAAAAGGCATAGGCTCCCATAGCCTTGGTCTTAGTAGGTCTGGGCCTCTCAGAGCCCAAAGTTCCCGAGAGGGGCTTGGACTCAGGACTGGTCCCCAGCCTAAGTAGTAAGATAGACCTAGGTTCATGGCGACCTAGTCCTTTAGACTCCTCGACCCTTCCCTAATGGGGACTTAGATCCCGGACCCCAAAAGCTCCTAAGGAGACCAGAGCTGAACCCCATTTGGCCTAAGCGGAGTAACCCATTTCTAGGTTGCTATGGAAGCCATAGAGCGCATCAAAACAGTTCACCACCTAAATTGTCAAGACATCTTTATCGATCGTTTTGAAGCAGCTACTTTACGCCAGCTTAACACTGACGTAAAAGTTCTTCTCATTCAGGTTACCCTCCATACCCTCTTGTTTTCCTTATTCCGACTTTTTTAGGCCCTAACCTATGCTTCAACCAATGGCCTTCCTCAAATCACAACAGCTGTAGCTTACATCATAGGATATTTTATGATCCATGCAAGATTTGTCAAAGCTCCACTTATAATCCACCGGTAGGATGGGGTATCAAAAATAGGTGTAAAATTTTTTCAGGATTACCCAAACCTTACTTCCGTCGGCTGCAAATGCTCCATTTATCCCAGCTTTTTTGCCAGAAGTAGCAAAATGTCGGGTTGCTGCGAGTCACGTGATACCAATTATAAAACAACAAGATATAGTAGAAAAGAAATTGGATGAGGGAGAGAAACCGGTAAGATAGATGTGGGTATAGGCTTAGGGTTAGGCTTGAGGTTAGGCTTAAGCTAAAGCTTATGCTTAGGCTTAAGCGTAGACTTAAGCTTAAGCATAGGCTTAAGTTTAGTCTTAGGCTTAAGCTAAAGCTTATGCTTAGACTTAGGCTTAAGCTTAGGCTTAAGCTAAAGCTCATGCTTATACTTAGGCTTAAGCGTAGGCTTAAGCTTAGACTTAGGCTTAGACTTAGGTACATATAAGTATCATTATCCCTTAGCCATTTTTTAGGAAATCAACGGAGAAATAGAATTCAAAAACGTCGACTTTGCCTACCCCCAAAACCCAACCGAATTCATCCTCAAAGACCTCTCTTTCAAAATCGAAGCCGGCCAAAATGTCGCCATCATCGCTCCCATCGGCTCCGGAAAACGAACAGTTTTTGCCCTACTAGAAAGATTGTACAACCCCACAAATGGACAATTGGTAAACCACATACGAGAAATTTAAAAACTCTAAGATTTTAGCTCATCGATGGTCATGACATAAAATCTTTATGCATATCTTATATGAGATCGAAAATGTGTATGGTTGGAAGAGATTCGGCTCTGTTTTCTGGGACTGTTAAAGATAATATTATTTATGGGTTTGATCCGAAGGAGATAAATATGACGGCTATAGCAGCAGCAGCTAAAACGGCTAATGCTGCTGGATTTATTTCACAGTTGCCACAAGTATGCGGAATTTTGACACACATATTTTTATCATCCAGGGGCGAGAATAAAACTCCTTTGCTCCATCATAAATCCGCAAAAAATTTATAATTTTTACAAAAAGGAACTACAGTAACGCGCCCCGGTACTTGGAAAAATGACAATTTTTGAAAAAATGACACTTTTTTCAAAATTCAAATACAGTTGTTCTGATCGTGAACCCTAGGTTTCTAGGCGCGATCCCCATCAGACTGATGACCATCGGGTACGATCATAAACTTATATCTAGCACACCACAACAACAGCAATTCCCCTGTTCCAGGCGGGGATCTGGCTACTACACTAGGAGGCGGGGGAGATAAAAAATTTTCGAGTTTGCAGCTGCCCCAGCCCACCCAGCCTATGATTTACTTCAAATTTAGGGCTATGACACACAAATCGGCACACGTGGATCTCGTTTATCTGCTGGAGAACGGCATCGGATCGCTCTAGCTAGAGCTCTAATAAGAGATCCTAAGATTTTGCTCATTGACATATCACACAAAGATATCGACGAATTTTCAGAAATTGTAAGAATTTTATAATTTTTGAAACTAAAATGTATGTGCAAAAAAAGTTTTTAAATAATTTTATATTAAATTAGGGCCTTTATTTTTATAAGCCTTACGAATCGCCGCATATAACATTTAAAATTCCAGTGCATAATTTTGACATATGTTAAATGCACACATGTAAGCAATATGTGTGCTAATTTAAACATTAGCGCAAAAAAATATTTTGAGCACAAAAAATATTTTAAGTGCAAAAAAATATTTATCCAACTTAAATTTTCTTATATTTTTTTGAAAATTTTTGCATCAGTAGCATTGGATTTATATTTTTTTTGAATTTACTCAAAAATTGATTTTTTAGGCAATCAGCGACGCGGTTGATAGAATCCGCTATGGAAGAACTTGTATTATTGCTTCTAGAAAACTTCCAAGTGCCGAGAAACTGGATCAAATCGTCACCTTCGAAAATGGCCGCATTTCCGAAGCCAAGGAAATGCCACATGTTTCTCATCGAAGAAGCGGTGTACCGACTACAAAATCCAAAGCTGTACTATGGGACCCGCCTTCAAGACTTATTGGACTTATATAATTTTTTACCACTATTTTGCAAATTTTTATATGAATATAATAAATTTTTTATTCTTATTAAAAATTAATAGATCACCTAAAAAATTGCAAAAACTAGGAGGGCACCAGAAAATTTCAAACAATTTTTGGCATCCAAAAAAACTTCCAAGTGCCGAGAAACTCAATCAAATCGTCACCTTCGAAAATGGCCGCATTTCCGAAATGCCACATGTTTTTCATGGCGCCCAAAAATTGTTAGAGGAACTCAAAAATTGCTTTAAAAAATTAATGGGGCTCAAAAATTAAAAGAATTTTCTTGTTGTAATATTTTTCTCGACAAATGGTATAATAATATTGGACTAAACTCTTGTTGATTGTTTTTGTTTGGGCAGTCGCATATTTTTAGAAATTGATCTGTGTGAAACATTAAACATCACACGCACACATTTTTACAGCATGTGAATAAGATTAGCGAGTGTTTATTCGTCTGTTCACTTGTTCCTATTTTCATTACTCGTAAGCATTTTTTATATTTTAATTTTTTTACAAATTGCCATTTTGGACCAGTGCAGTGTCGAACAAAAATTTTTATGAGAAATTTCACATTGTGGCGATCTTTTGCTTTGGAAGTAAATTTTAATTTGTTAACTCTTCGGAGATAAATGAAAGAATAAAATTGTATGAAAATTTTAAACGAGTTTGTGTATTGAAACGAAGCGATTGATTATTAATATGATCTGTATATTGCAGGCACGTAGCCAGGATTTCCTGACGGGGGGGGGGGGGCAATGACCTAAAGTCCAAAATCAACAGATAGCCTATGGTTTTTTTCAAAATTTTTCTAACGGGGGCAATTGTCCGGATTGCCCCCACCTTCCCTATGTGCCTGGTATATTGAAATAATATTGAAGCGAAAGGCTACTTTTTTACACAACTCATTTCTGGTAGAATGGTTTATTGTATATATTAACTTTTTATGGGAATACATAATTTCCACGGAAATGAATATGAAAAACTAAATGAGTTGATGTTTGGGTATACAGGGTGGCGCAAAAGTTCGGTCCATATTATATTTATATGCGTTTTTGTTCATATTTTTTTCGATCGCTCGTTTTAAAACTATTTTTTTAGTATGAAGGAATTCAGAGGGGTATTATTCGAATGTTTGAGCAAGGAAAAAGCGGCTATCAAATAGTCCAAGACATGAACTTTCATGCAAGAACCGTCAACAGAATAATCAAGAGATACCAGAAACAGGAAGCTACAGCGACATACAAAGAAGCGGAAGACTAAGAACTGCCCGCACACCGGCTAACAAACGAAAAATCAAGGATAGAATCCAATCAAGATAGAAATCCAGCCCCACCAGTTGATTGAAGCATTGAAGAAGAGTTTAGTGAAGGCATGGAATGCTATCACCCAGGACATCATTGATAAGGCAGTGAATGACTTCCCGAAGCGCTTAAAGAAATGTATTGAAGCCGGAGGTGGCCATTTTGAGAATAAATAAATAGTTCTTGTTGTTATTATTGTGTTTCGAATAAAATTTTATTAAATTATAAAGAAAAACGCATATAAACATTCTATGGACCGAACTTTTGTGCCACTCTGTACTTCGCGCGAAGTGCCTGATCATCAATATGATCTGTGTATTGAAACGATTTATTAAATTCAATAGATTTCTAATTTTTGTTGCCAATCGATTGTACTCACGAAGAGCTTTCCAACAAGTGGTTAATGTCCATATTTTGTATGATGGAAAGCGGATATAATAAGCAGGACAAAAACGTTTCAATGTTCAAATTCGTTTGAAAATTTTTTTCGCAATTTTTTTTCGTTCATAACTTTTTACGGTTAGATTCTCAAGTAGTGCCATAAAAGCAAAAAATGCTCTAAATTTTGTGCTCTATCACATGGCATCAACTACTCAAAAGTGGACTGGTCCATTAGGGCGATTTTTTATTTTGTTATAAAAAAGTTTAAGTTAAAATATCTCATTCTTTCAAAAACTTTATATTTTTACATTTTCGTTCAATTTTTTTAACTGTATCGGTTCTTCATTTTCTTTATCAAACGCATAAAATCGCAAAAGCACCATTTTTCTTGTGGCACCCTGTGCCACAAGGACGACGGGACCGCAAATGTCCCGTCCATAAAAGTCCGTCCGCCAAAGTCCTTCCGCAAATGTCCGTCCGCAAGTATCCCACCGCCCTCAGGAACACATATTCAGGCACGTAGCGAGAATCCAGGTTCGGGGTCTATACTCCTTGGTCCTCTTTGTTTTAGGGTTTTTACTCCATTGCCCCCCCCTATCCATTCGGAAAAAATTTCCATTTTTCCGATTTCGGGTAGGGGTCTATAGACCTCCTTGCCTCCTCCTTCCTGCACATATATTTGACGCTTTGGGAATGCTCGCAATCGATTCCCCGCCAAGAAAAACTCTAAGAAAACTTGTTCACGGGAAATTTTGATCATTTTCGTTTCGATACACATATCGTCTTTCCCTGAATCAGAGTCAGGAAAGCATTTTCACGCTTCGGAAATGCGTACAATCAATTCCCCGCTTAAAATCACCCCTATGGGGATCATTTTCAGAAATTTTTGAAAACAAATTCACGTTATTTTGAGTCCCTCTCCTTTTTCTTTATTTCTAAAATTTGATCTGATTAAGCCATCAAAGAGCAGAATTTTCAAGTAAATTATCCTTTTTATTGCCATGCTCTTTTCGCGTGGCTATGTTTTTTCTCCTTCGGGCATCAGTCTCACTAAAAGGATTAGCTGCTTTAGCTTGTTCTATTTCTAACATATTTCCTGCTTATTTTTTCTTGGTTTTCTTGCAAGCAAAATGCAGGAAAGAAATGCACGTGAATAAATAATCAAAACTGCTCTCTGAGCATTTATTTGTGCCTCACTTGTGCCAAACGGACATAAAAGTTGTGTTCAGAACATGTTGGAGGAAGATTGTTAACAATAAACAGGCATATAAAATTAGGTGGATTAGGTGGGGAGATAATTACATGGAAATAAGTTTTGCAAAAAAAGTCATTTTTGGTATAAACAAACTTTGATGTGCAACAATCCTTTTGTTTATAAGATTATAGGATGATATGTTCTTGTGAACTTTTGCTGAAAACAACAAAAATAACTTTTTGACAAAACACCATTGTGAGACTTTTTGACGTAAAAATTTCTTGAAGTCAGTCCACTCGGAAAAAAACAGTATGAAAAAGTAGTCTGTTTTGTCTCGTAAAAAGACCTTAAGACCTGAAGGAGTTAAACTCCGAAACGTTATTGAATAAAGATTATTCTTCGTGCCACCGCCTTATACAAAGGCTATACCGAAAGTTTTCTTCAAACTTCGTCGAAAAATGCGGCTTCCGAGTGCCTCACTTCATGAAGATTTTTGAAATCTGTGTATTACAACGAAAACATGAACGTAGTGAAAATTCGTCTCTGAATCAATAAAAGATGTGTATTGACGCGAAAATTCAAAGTTTTTGGCAGTTTTTAATGAAAACGATAAAAAAATTTTAATTTTCACGTCAATATTTTATTGATTCAGGGACGAATTTTCACTGCGTTTATGTTTTCGTTGTAATACACAGATTTCAAAAATCGCCAACTT
>JAQGBS010004235.1:0-10537 GCA_034698545.1 Acrobeloides obliquus
TGCCAGTCCAACAACAGCAACAACAAGCCCAATGCCAATGTGTGCCAGCTCAACAACAACAAAAACAAGATAATTGTTGTTTACAAGGTACATAAGGACAATTTTCGTGGTAGGCGAAAAAACTAGTTTGAGTGGGAAGTAGATTGTTGACATCAAAAGGAAGAGCTAGCAAATGATGTTACAATATAAAGTAAACAATAGCCTAGACTTTGTATAGGCGGAAAATATGTACTCTAAACTAAAAATCAGGGGTCTAACAATTTATCTTGGGGGTTCTGAGTAAAACCCAGGATTTGAAAGATGAAAATTTTATCTTCATCTTGTACCTCTGAGATGAAGGCAAGACCACAGGAGGTCTGCCTCCCGACATCCATATATTAAACCTTGTACACCATATTTTTTAGTGACTATTCAAGTTAGCCAACAACAACCAACACAACAACAAAACCAATGCCAATGTGTTCCAGTCCAACAGCAACAACAACAAGCCCAATGCCAATGTGTGCCAGTTCAACAACAGCAACAACAAGCTCAATGCCAATGTGCGCCAGCCCAACAACAACAAGCCCAATGCCAATGTGCACCAGCCCAACAACAACAAGCCCAATGCCAATGTGTGCCAGTCCAACAACAGCAACAACAAGCCCAATGCCAATGTGTGCCAGCCCAACAAACTCAACAAAATTGTGCCCCTACTAGCAGCAATCCTTGTGCCCCAGCCTACCAGCAAGGTGGTAGCGGTGGTATGCCAGGAATGGGTAAATAAAGAGCTCGTGCAAAACGCCAGTATGGTGGAAGATGAACTATCTTGAATTTAACATTTTTGTAATTAATGTTATGCTTACTTTATTAAATAAAAATAAATAAATCCTACTACTATAAACATTTAATGCTTGTCTGTGTATCCAGACGATCTAGGTAATTCTTGATTTAAACACAGAGCGCTAAAACAAAAGTTTTAAAGAACGATGAGAAAAGACGATTGACACCAAAATCATTAAAATCGGAGACAAAATTTTTTCACTTGTTACCCCTTGGGCAGGGTATCATTTTTAGCTGAAGATACAAAATTTTATCTGAAGGTGCAACAAATTCCAGGATATAACAGAACAGGGAGCTTCGCTCAGAACTGCCGCTCGGAGTCACTTTCGGAGAAACCGCGAGCGCCAAAGATCGGCCCTTGTTACTCTATATAAAACGATTAAAACGTTCGGACGAACTTTTGCAGAATGAAATTAAATTGATGGATTCTCAGCTTTCACATGATTTATTGATGAGATCTCAAATCTATTCATACGAAGAACTAGACCTATTTTACTAGGGAAGTCCTCGACATTTTTCTAGGCCTCGGCATTTTTCTTGGCTGACTATTTGCATCTGTTTTACATACTTAATTATGTTTAAAAAACTTGTAAATATTTTTATTGTTAAATAAATTATAATAATGACAGTGTCAATTTGACACTTACAGGGTGTCCCTAAAATTCGTGTACACCATAATTAATTTCATGAGAAGTTTTCTTCATGGCAGAAAACTTTTCACAAAAAGTGATGTTCTACAAAATTGTTCCTGAGATCACGACGAACAACTTTTTAAAACATCACTTTTTATGAAAAGTTTTCTGTCATGAAGAAAATTCTTATGAAATTAATTAGGGTGTACACTAACTTTAGGGACACTCTATATAAGAAATGAAGTAGTCAGAATTAAAAAAATTTGGATAGTTTACAAAAAATTTCCACTTAAAGATACTGTAACATATCCCAGTCAAACTTCAGTCAAATTGACTGGGGTCTGGGCGCAAGGCGTAAAAAAATTAAACTCTGTTTGGATTAATTTTGGAAAATTTTATGGACTTACCCATCCAAAATCGAATCCCACTCTGCGCCGCAGAGCGAGACCAAGATGATTTTTGATAATTTTCTGACAAAATAATCATAATGGTGACCCTTTTGATTTTTCCCAAAATTTTTGTAAAAATTCGAAAAAATCATAGCGGGACCCTTATGTTTTATATGGCGTCGAGCTCAAGACGCAAAGACCAAATTTTTTGAGAGGGCATTTGTTACATTGTGCTTAAAGATATGGCCATGCATACAATCCCCAAGTCCTCAATTGATCATAGTCAACTACTTCACCATAAACCGTAGCATCTACTAAATTTCCGTGTGTATGCTTAACTCTTTCTAGCCTAGTCTTGTATTCTTCAACACTTTCTTCCAACAAATCACGAGTAATATTCTTAAAAGCAATATGAATCCGATGCTTTAGCTCTTCCAAATTGCCTGAATTAATCGGAACTTTGTGCACCCGACTCTTGATATATCCCCATAAAAAGAAATTGATTGGATTTAAATCAGATGAATGATGAGGCCATTTAGCATAAATCGAACCACTGCCGATCCAATGATGTGGAAACTCTTTTTCAAGAAAACTAACCACATCAGCATTTGCATGCACTTTAGAATCATCATGGATGAAAATTGGATGATCGATGCTTGAAGTTAATGGACGTAGTTGATGGACGAATTTTTCCAAAATTTGTTTGTATGCTTCACTTGTCATCTCACCATCGACAAAATAAGGACCGATGTAAATTTCTTCGTTCATGGCTGCCCATACGGTTACATATGGATCTGTTGATGGTTCGTATTTTTTGATGACTTTGTGTGGTAAAGAAAAGGATTCGTCGTGTTTGTGATTAGAAGTGTATACCAAGTTATTGCACTCGACACGACCACTTGTATAGAATTTGGCTTCTCCGGTAAACCACATGGATTTTAAGATAGGTGAAAATTTGTGTATGTGTGCCAATTGATCCTATAAAAAGTTATGAAAATAAGTATTGTATTTCGCTACAACCAATAAGTTTCCCATGAGCCCAAGAATTCCCAAGAAAAACAATTTGTCTCTCATGCACACCTAATTTTTATATCATACCTTAGCAAATTTTTCTCTTTCTTCTAAATCTTCCACATTGCATTTAATCAATTCCATATGAAATGGATGAAATGTACGAATTCTAGGACCGTCCAAAACCCAATTACTCATTTTATTCAAAACTGTTGAAAACATATGCCCAAATTTCGAATGATGATGACCTGGAGGAGGTGTTTTTTCATCAATAACTTCTTCATGAATCACAGCATCTTCAATATCAACAAAACCAGTTTGCCGAAAATTATTGTACCAAGTTTTAATTTGTTCTTCATTTGGTATTTCAAGAATTTCATCAGGGATACCATAAACAGCTTTGAATTTATTTTGAACAATTTTAGGGTCTCCACAGACTCCATACCAAAGGACAATGTTAGATTTTTGTGTAGGAGTGAATTTTTCGTTGTCTAAAACTTCAAATTAAAAAAAATTAATTTGTGATGCTTTAAATATTTGCTTACCTGGCATTTTTATTTAGTTCGCAATTAATTTGATAATAGAAATAATTTATTGAACACAGAATCTAAAAAAAGTTTAAGGCATAAATTTTTAAGGAGATACGATAAAAAAATTTTGTAAAGAAAAAGTGTTACACCATATAAAGTTATCTTTATTTTGAGGGTCTCATTTAGACAAATTTTTTAAGCCATATTTGAAAAGAAAAAATTTTATGAGTCGCGCTAAAACGGGTAGAATCGCTTTTTGTGCTGAAGAAATGCCCTTCCACAAACCAAAAGGACGCAGCTCTATGGGCTGCATTAAATATTTTAAAAAAGCAAAAAAAGAGAGAAAACAAATGGCTATTTAATGCACACATAAACATATTTTTGAATAAATAAATAGTAATCGATATTTGAAAGAGCAAAATGTAAACAACTTAAAAATTGCTTACGTTTTGTTAGCCACACCCAGCGAGCTCTTTCTCATAATTGCACCGAAAGATGCACAAAATGGGAAAAAGTAGAAGATGTTGAAGTATATGAAAGAATCAATAAAAATATTGACTTTACTCAAACACCCATGTCAAGTCAAGTTAGTCGTGACAAGTCCAAGCCCTAGTAACGATTTAGAATTTACTGTAAAAGAAAAAATGCTCCAAATTTCGTGAATTTTCAGATAAAATAAAGTTTTTATAAGGTTTTTTCCGAGTGAAAGGGTTCATAAAGGATCAAGACTTTAAATAACTTCTACAGATTTGCAAAAGATAAATGGTGTTAGAAGGATGGAGAATGCACCAGCTTTGTTAAGTTTTCAAAAAAGTGTAAGATTTTTGTAAATTGTCAAATTGTTCACCACATCTAATTGTAAAGAATGCGCCACAACAAGATCAATTTAGAATAATTTACTTATTGTTTTGAATTTGTTTGTTTATTACAACGAAAACCCTTTTTATTACATTCAAACTATATCTTATTTTTCTTTCAAACTATTAAAAAAGGTTTTTTTGTTGGGCTGCGGATTAGTAGTGTGTAAAACTCGGTTCTTTGTTTTTGGCGATTGTTATTTAGGTTTTTTGTGTCCAGAAAATTGTCAGAAAAGCGTAAATTTAGCAAAGACAATTTTTCTGTCATTTTTTAATTGCTGTTTTACTTTGGTGCAATATTGTGGTTGTTTTGTGGTATAAATTGAATAAAGAAAGTTTCAGTTTTTATATTTTTATTGGGTTTGCACCCGCATTTATTTCCTATTTTTAGACCGTTTAGTTCAGCGTCACGAGAATTTAGAGACGTGGTAACGTTTACTACACAAGACCGATCGCGAAGACCTGCGGAAATCTATTGCGTGTTGGGCGGAAATAAAAGTTCGAGACCGATTGCGTGGACCTGGTGAAAATCTGTTGCACTTTTGATAGAAATAAAGGGTCAGTGCCTTGCAGTAAGACCCCGGGAAACCCTTCAAAACATCAGAATTTTACATAATATTATTGTTTTAAAACGTTGTTTGTCGTCTTATCAAATTTATATATTACAAAAAGCAAATTTACATATATTTACAGGCAAAAATTTGCCGCTAGAATAAATATTATTAATTATGTCCTAGTTTTTAGTCCGGACTCAAGCAATACCAGCTCGAATAAATTTGAATTTTTTACGAAATCCATTGAATGATGAGAGACTCTTAGCGGCCCCAGTTTTAGTAGATGTAGCTTCTCCATCATGTAATCCAGAAACACCAGTAGCAGCTGTTCTTATTGTAACTTCTCCATCATGTAATCTAGAAATACCAATAGCAGCTGTCCCTCTTGTAGCTTCTTCATCATATAATCCAGAAACACCAGTAGCAGCTGTTCTTATTGTAGCTTCTCTACCATGTAATCCAGAAACACTAGTCGCAGCTGTTCCTATTGTAGCTTCTCTATCATTTAATCCAGAAACACCAGTAGCAGCTGTTCCTATTGTAGCTTTTCTACCATTTAATTCAGAAACACCAGTAGCAGATGTTCCTATTGTAGCTTCTCTACCATTTAATCCAGATTTACCAATAGCAGCTGTCCCTCTTGTAGCTTCTCTACCATGTAATCCAGAAACATCAGTAGCAGCTGTTTCTATTGTAGCTTCTCTACCATGTAATCCAGAAATACCAGTAGCAGCTGTCTCTCTTGTAGCTTCTCCATCATGTAATCCAGAAACACCAGTAGCAGTTGTTCCTATTGTAGCTTCTTCTTCATGTGATGTTTCAACTGGAACTCCAAAATTGCTACAACAAGGTACATCAAGACCAAAATCGACATCTTCAGTAATACCACCTAAAGTTTCATCACCGACACCATTTAGAGCTTCGCATTTATTGTTTTGACAAGTTCCTTTATAACAAGCTTCTTCTCCTAAAATAGTATTTTGTTTATTTTGATTTTTTATAAATTCCTATATAAGAATAAATAATTTTAAAATAAGGGTATAGTATAGAGTTTCGGAGAGAATGCCAAATCATTGGTGTGTCACTTAGCCGGACCCTTTATCGTAGTCAGCAGTACCGGATCCAGGGTTTGATTGGGGGCAACTAGGTAAAAACTTCATTTTTCTATAGAATTTTGGCCAAAAATGCCATTTTTCTTAAGAAATTTTCGGTTTGGAAGACACGGCATTCGAAAATCGGGAAAAAGTTCTACAGATCACAAACCGTCATGGTCAAATGAATAGAATCGTCGAGGGTTCGATCTCAGAGGTAGAAAATTTTAATTTTAGCGATTCAAAAAATTTGTTAAAGCAACCCCCCTTAAAATTGCATCAAAAATTTTTGCCTATCATTATTTAGCGATTTAGACCTTTGTGGGACCACATACAGAGTCCCTATATCTCTTTAGATATGCTCCTCTGTATGGGTCCCTGAAAGGTCAAAAGTGAAAAATAATGATAGGCAAAATTTGTTCATGCAATTTTAAGGGGTTGCTTTAACAAATTTTTTGAATGGCTAAAATTAAAAAGGTTCGATCTTCGGGATTGAACCCTCCCCATTCAAGATGACTGTGCGAAGATCCTATCCATTTGACCATGACGGTTTGTGATCTGTAGAACTTTTTCTCGAATTCGAACGCCGTAGAGAGGGGCCATACCCCACCCTAGACTACAGGTATCCAGAAGGAGACGAGGGAGAGATCGCTTGTCAGATCCTGAAAAATCATAAGGGGTACTCTTATGATTTTTCCTCTTGTTGCTCCCGAAATTTTTCCTTCTCCGAAAAACGTTACTGGCTGGACCACTCTTATATAACCTTTAGTATATCCAGTACAATTTCCACCAATTTTTATTTTTGATACACATCGAATAAAAGACCGATCGCAGAAAAGATAGCTAAATTTTTTTTAAATATTTTTATATTTTATTAAAATTTTACTCTGAACCACAATCATAATCTGGAGCAGCGCAACTTGGCCTAGGTGCAAATTCATAAAGAAGATCCGTATACTAAAAAAGAACTTATTATGTAAGAATCTATTCAAAATTTACAATATTGCTAAAAGTGTCGATATTTTTGAGTGGCGTTTCTTCATCGGAAAATGGAAACATTTTGGCATGCTTGAAATGTTGTTTTGCATGGCATAGTTCTTCATCAGGCAAGTATTTGGTTTCTCTTTCTTTACGGTTCTATTAGTAAATCTGTTAAGGAAAAAATCTTTAAAATCAAACTTGATTTTTTTGTCTCCACATTTCGAAAATGTAATCAACAAAACTATGAAAGAGGAAAAAAATTGGATCTGCGGCTGCTGTTGCCTGAAAAAAAGCAAATTATTTTATGGCTTTTTTGGGCAGACCAGTGGCGTAGGGAGAAGGATCGGCTGGGGAGAGGGCGGGCATACCGACACGTGAGGATTAACATTTAAGACCCAATATTTGAGGATTTGACATTTGAGGACCCGAAAATGTTAATGTTATAGTTTATTTAATATTTTTATATAAAAAGTCCAATATATTTAAAAAAATTCACGATTCGTCCTCAAAGGTCTGTCATCAAACTCAAACTTCAATCCTCAAATATTGGTCCTCGAATGTCTGGTCCTCAAATGTCGGTTCTCAAATGTTAATCCCCATGTATCGATACGCCGAGAGAAGGGTGGGGGAGGGACACTTCCCCCAAAAAGCTGAATTTTCCCAGAAAACATAAGGAGGATTCTTATGTGTAGAGATTTTTTTAAATTTTGGTTCACTGTGGGGGCACCTGTCCCCTACCACCCCTTGCCTACGTCACTGCATAGATTTATATCTATTATATATATAACTTTTAAATATTACTCATTTTTACACAAAAAAATTCTTACCGGATCTCCCATATGGCCGGGAAGTGGAAAAGCTGATAGGTTCGTGGGGTTTTGTCCACCGACAAATTGATGTATATAACCATGCATAACCTCAAAATTTGCATCCCTATCTGCTTTTATTGAGCATCCCTTAAATAATTTTTTATAAACTGGATCTAAAAAACGTTTGTAACAAAGTGCATCCCCTCAAAAAAGTCAAACCGCTACCCAATCCCGATTGTCGACCTTTTTTGTCGCCTCACTATGTGTGGTGAATAAAAATGTAGATGGACGAAAAAATTTTCGAGCTCCTTTAAAAAAACCAGCGTTTTTTTAAGCTGAAAATGCTCAGAAAATTTCGATTTTTGGTTAACAAATGATAAATTTTGGACATTTTTGTTGAAAAAATGAGAAATTTTTTTAACAGGGAGAAAATTTTTCGCGGTGTTCCGCAAAATTTGGCGCGAATTTTTTGAGCGACGCTCCAATCCGAGCAAAAATTTTGTGCAACACTCAAAAAATTTTTTTACGCTTTGCTCCCTCCTCAAAATTGGATTACAGTTTAGTTTAATAAGATTTACTTTTCTATGCGTCATCGGTTCAGCCAACATATTTTCTATCTTACTAGAAAGTAGAAAGTCAATCATTTCTTGGCGAATTGGAAATGGTCCATCTGGGCGGGTAAAAGTTAGTCGTCTTCTAATTCGAGTACTTGGCTTAAAAATATTCAGATTTTTTATAGTACCGGGAGGCGAGCGCTAACGCGCTCGGAGGGGAGAAGAAGAGATGAGTTTTCCCCTTCGAGCGATTTATACATTCATCTCTTCTCATGCCAAGTGCTTTCCACACTCATCTCTTCTTCTCGAGCAACGGTCAGTTGGTGACATAAAATCTCTGTCAGTTAATGACATAAATATACTCCATAAAAAGATTTCATAACGAAAATCGCTTAAATTATCGTCAGGGAATTTTTTCATGTCTCAAAAATGCGCGCAATCGATTTCTCTCATAGAAAATCCCCCTAGACAGCCGATTTCTCGATCAAAATTTGAATTTTATTTCATTTTCGCGCATTTTAGTTTATCAACACCCCACCTTCAATGAATCAGGGAAGCGTTTTTATACGCTTCGGGAATGCGTGAAATCGATTCCTCGAATAAAATTACCCATATAGGAGTCATTTTTAGAAAAAATTTCGAGTCCAAAATTTAAGTAAAAAGTCTAAAAGCTTTGGGATCAACCCAATAGATATTACTTATTGTTCAAAAATTCTCAAAATTGACTGATTGTTGCATTCAGGGGTTTTTCGACATGGGGAACTCGAAACTGAAAGAAGTTTTTAATTTTGATCGCAGGAAGGGGTTGAATCGAAATTGGAGACAAAAAAGTAATACCGATTACTTATTACTCAAAAAATTCTATTTTTCAAATGCGCTCAAAGAGGAGAGAAGAAGGGTAATTGTCAGTTGATGACATAAAATCTCTACCAAAGCTTAGGCCTAAGTCTAAGCCTAAACCTAAGCATAGGCCTTCGAACCTTTTACCACTTGGTCCCCCAAGGGGTTAAAAAAATCGACTTTTCACATTTTCTCCAAATCGCCTGCTTTTTGTATTCTGGGTTTTCGACATGGGGTACGAATTTTAAGGAATTTTTTTGATTTTGGTTACTAGGAGGTACCCTATGAGGGGTATATTCCATAAAAAGATTTCATAATGAAAATCGCTTAAATCAGTATCCGGGGTAATTTTTCCATGTCTCTTTTAGCTATATTGAGCAACTTTCAAAAAAAAATTTTGAAATTTACAGCATAGCTAGAATATCCCGGAATTTTGAAAAAGTATTGCTGTGTTAATGTACAGGGTGTATCAAAAGTCCTCGACGATAGTTTTTATTGCTTCTTTTTGACGTTATTCAAATAAATTTTTGTATTTATTTGTTTTTTAGTATGACTGAATTTTTAGACCTGCTATTATTCGCTTATTTGAAGAAGGAAATAGTGGTGAAACTGGGTTTTTCAACAACACGGCGCCCCATCACACAAGTCCGAAGATACCCAGAATTTGATCCGAGACAACGTACCAAAGTTCATCTCAGTCGACATCAGCCCACAGAGAAATAACGGAGAATGGCCACCGAATTCGGCCGATTTGAACGTGATGGATTACAGCATCTGGAGTATCTTGGAGGCCGAGGCGTGCTCGAAGCCCCACCAGTCGATTGACGCGTTGAAAAAGAGTTTGGTGAAGGCCTGGAACAAGATCTCTCAAGAAGTCATTGATAGAGCGGTGGATGACTTCCCGAAGCGATTACAGAAGTGTATCGATGCCGGAGGCGGCCATTTCGAGAATAAATAGTAAAATTATGTTGTTATTATTGTTTCTTGTTATGTTTTGAATAAATTTTTCTTTAAATAATTACAAAAAAAGCAATAAAAACTATCGTCGAGGACTTTTGATACACCCTGTAGTAGGATAAAAATTTTAAAATGCTCACAAAAACGCGATGGATTATTCCACTTAATGATTTGTTTTGAATAGATGGTGTGTACCAGCGATCAAAAGGCTTTGTGTCAACATCAACTGAAATATTGAGATAATCATGGAGAAAATTATTTTTGCTATTTGTTCCCAGAAAATCTTTAGTAAACATAATAGAATGGGTAGGATCGGGTAAAGGATCATCGAGAGCAGTATCCCAGTAAGGCACGGCAAGTTCTGGGTCAAATTGGCGCAAAGCAATTTCGTATCTAAAAAATAATGAAAAAATCTTGTTAGTTTATAAACCTCTTAATAAATTCTCGATGCCAACCAGGAAAAGCTGGTCCAGCATGTGCACCACCCATATATGCAACAAGCGAATGCCA
>JAQGBS010004236.1:0-10537 GCA_034698545.1 Acrobeloides obliquus
CATGTAACGTCAGATTTCTTCTCTATGAAGATTACCAGAGCTGAAAAATCGTTAATAAATAAAATCTAGATCAATTATGGAGTACTAATAACCAGGTCATTGGCTAACTTAGGGCGCATTGTGCTGCGCTACCCCTCCAAAATTGAGGAAAAATTTTACAAAAACGTAAGGTGCCGTTATTTTTCAAATTTTTGACGTCGCACCTGATAAATTGAACTCCTCCTTACGAGCCACTTAATAACATATAGGGGACCCATATAAAATTTTTTGAAAACAACTCTTCTAAGGATAAAATTGAAAATTGGGGTGGTTCCCCAAATTTAATTCACCTATAGAGGCGAAGAAATTAATTTACTCTTATTAAAATACTCAACAATTCCGGGTAAATCGGTTGCCTTTCCAAAAATGAATCTATTCACAACAGGTAGGGATATTTCATTGCATTTCGACGGCCCAGGAGTTGAAGTCGGAGAAAATCGAATCGGCGGAATATCAATTTCAGCGGTTTCAGTAGGCATTGGCAAGCGCATCGGTGAAGCGATTTTTGACGGATTTGGCTTTTCATCACTTTCGGTGGCCTTTATTTTAAACGTTACTCGTTTCGTCCCTTGAGGTTTTTCAAGTTCAAGTGAATTGCTGCTTGAAGATTTCGATTCGCCAAGTCGAAGCACTTCATCGGAAGCTTCTTTCAGCCGCTTTTCTTCAAATTCTTTAATCACATCTTCTACCATCTATAAAAAAATCAATTTAGCCAAAATTTGCATACATAACAAATTACAAAGCTTTCACGCGGCTCCCAAGTATTTTCAGAATCATCATATCCTTCCCACTTTACTAAGTATTCTTCTTCACCGGCATCGTTAAGTCTCTTGTCCAGGATTTTGTCAATCACATATGTTACTGATTTGGACTTTCTTGGCTTTCTTGTCAGTCTTCCTTTGGCCATTGTTAATAGATGAAAAATGAAACTCTAAAATTAACAATTTACGTGTATACAACAACATACCCAAACAACAATCACACAACTCCCTACACACATCCCAAAAAATTTCCAAAAAATGCTTTTTCCTCGGGTTTCCTGCGCATTTCAGCACGTCAAATAAACTTCACTAAACCCTCTGGGGTAATTTTTGACGAGGAATCGAATGCGCCCATTCTCGTTTCATGAAAAATTTGAATTTTTAAGGAGTAACCCCCTAATATTTTAATTTTTACAAAAATTTTTGTATCGCCATTGTTCCTCATAGCCGAAAACTTCCGAGTACAAAAAAATTAGTCGGTTTGGACACATTTTTGAAAATTTTTCATTTTTTAGAGGGTAACCCCATAATTTTTTATTTTTTACAAAAATTATTACAGTAATTTTTGTTATTTTTTAAATCAATGGATTAAACGCAATTCTAAAAAATATGGGTTCTATGTGCTAGCACCTTTTCGGGCCCTGTTCTACACACATTTTAGAAACTTTTAGTGAAAAAAATTTAAAAATTTTTTTGGCGGTCTCTATGTAAAACTAAAAAAAATCACCTTGATCCCTCCCCCTTATGTTTTTGTCCAAGATTTTCGAAAAAACATAAGGGGGACCAAAGATGATTGCCCCCTCATCTGTCCTTAGATTCTCGCTACGTGCCTATTATTCTGCATTTGTATTTTCGCGCGTACTGTTTTCGTTATATAAATTAAGAATTTTTGAATGATTTTGAAAAAACTACCCAATGTTCTAGCCTGAAAATGGTTGAAATGTTTTGCAATATTTTGAAAATAGGTTTTTTTCTTAATTATTTTATGTCAAGGCCAGTATTTTCATTTTTTAGTGCTTACCAGATATGGGTGGGGGTGTCAGCTATACATTCCCAAAGGGGGGAGTCTCCCCCTCCCTAACCAATCCGGCAAAAAGGCCAAAAATAGGACCAACCCGGCATCGGAGAAGCCGGGTTGGTCCTCTCTCCCCCCTGTTTGTCCACCTATGGTGTCAGCCCCCTAGTATCCTAGCAATTTTTTGGACCATCTATCCTAGCCGCCGGCTAGGATGGTCCAAAAAGCGTCACCTTTGATTTTTGTCCATGAATAGTTTTGTTCATGAAAATTTTTGAAGAAAATGTCTATTTTTTCAATAAAAAATGATGGTACTCTTAAAGAAGAGAGGCCCAAAATATATAACGTGATATTTTTTTCAAAAAAATTTTTTCTGAAAATGACCTCTATAGAGGGTAATTTTATGCGGGGAATTGGATGCGCTCATTCCCGAACCCTGAAAATGCTTCTTTGACTCTGATTCAGGGATTATGTATATCGAAGCGAAAATGAACTAAAATTCGAATTTTCGCAGGAAAACCAGCATTCCAGTGGATTTTCTAGGCGGAGAATCGATTGCGCACATTATCAAAGCATGAAAATGCTTGCTTAACTCTGTCCTTAGGCGTCTAGGGGTTTAGGCGCAGGACACTTAGGCACCTAGGTGCTTAGGCGTATAAACTCCTAGGGATCAGGGTCAAGCAAGCACTTTCATGCTTTGATCATGCGCGCAATCGATTTCTCGCCTAGAAAAACCCCTAGAAAGCTGGTTTCCCTGGTACTAGAGCTTTTGGCAACGAGCAAATCGTTGCCAAAAGCTCTAGTACCGTTTCCCTGCAAAATTCGAATTTTAGTTCAAAAATTTTCGCTTCGTTACACATAACCCCTTCCCTGAATCAGGGTCAAAGAAGTATTCTTAGGGCGCGGGAATCCGATTCTCCGCATAAAATCACTTTTATAAGGGTCATTTTCAGAAAATTTTTGAAAAAATCACATTTTGGGTCCCCCCTCCTTTAAGAATATCAAAGACGATTTTTTTCCTCAAAAATGATTTTTTTGCCAAAAATGCGTGTTTACTATAGTCTAACTCTTCCATCGAATTTTTTCCTAAAAAATAATGTTAAACTTTCGAGTTACCCTCTAGTTTTTGCGTAAATTCGATTTTTTTAATCACAACTTGTAAAAAATTTACCATTTTAAGATACATGTGGTAATTAAATCAACATGGCGGATGATTGTGTTTTGTTGGAAAAATCCTGGGCTGACGAGGAGCGTCTGAAACTAATTTCCGAAGTCAGACGTTGGCCGTGTTTATACGATCTGAGCCATCCGGATTTTATGGTTTTTCAATCGGAGCCGGTTTATTATGAGGAAATTTTTGATCATATAGCTCACATGTTGTGTGCTGAAGGAATTTTTGTGAGCGGTATGAAAAATTTGGTACTAAGGATTAGCGAGCCGTGCATTTTTCAAAAAATTTTTTACTTTTTTCTTTGGAAATGACTTCTCTAGGGGTAACTTTATGTGGAAAATCGATTGCGCACATTTTTAAACCTTGAAAATGCTTCCCTGATCTCGATTTAGGATATTGTATTGAAGCAAAATGGTCAAAATTCAAATTTTTTCCATTTTCACTTTAATACAATATCCTGAATCGGGGTCAGGGAAGCATTTTCAAGGTTCTAAAATGTGCGCAATCGATTTTCTGCACAGAGTTACCCTAGAAAGTTCATTTCTAAAGAAAAAAAGTAAAAATTTTTTGAAAAATTCAAGTTTAGTGGGCTCACTAATCCTTAGTAGTACAAAAAATTTTAGAAATAGATGTTGGAGTTCTATTTTTTACTCTAATCGAAGCTTTTTGGTTAAAAATTCAATTTTTTGGAAAAAACGTGGCTAAAATTTTTGAAAAAATCTATTTTGAGCTTGATTTTTTCCTTTTTAGGCCAGATTGTTTTTCGCCAATGGGAACTGATTCAGATTGTTTATAAACGTTCGCCAAACGCCTTAAAATTCGGATCTTTGCCGAAACAATTGAACTATTTTGTCGATTCTATGTTTTACCGGAAATTGGAATTCTTGGGACTTCAGTTGGGTGTAGAAACGATGGAAGAAATGGATTTAACTGAATTTTCTTATGAATTATCTGTGCCTGAGATCATCACATTGAGTAGTGATACGGAAGAGCAGCAAAAGGAGGAAGTTTGGATAAGGCGATCCATTGAGCAAGACGATTCAATGAAATCGGTAGAGAAAATCGAAAATTCATAAAAAATTAAAGATTGGTTAAAAATTGAAAAATGCACCAAAAATTAAAAAATTCTTCAAAATTGAGAATACAATTTTTGGTCTACTCTACTCGAATTTTCAGGATACCAGTTATGAAATCACCGACTTTGAGGATGACTATGAAAACGATGATTATGAGTATATTGAAGACACACATTCAGAGAACGAAAGAAAGCGTCATTCGAATAGTACAATGGTTAATAACCATGCGAAACGTCAGGTCAATGAGCTTTCTCAGGTGTGATGACAGGATGCCAAAAAACCGTACTTTGCGTTTTTTTGGTGAAAAATTTTCAATTTTTCAAAAATCACCTATAAGGAATATCTTCATGCGATTTCTGAAAAAAAATTTTCGCCAAAAACGCAAAAGTACGATTTTTTGCTCACCCTATATTTTTAGGAATTGATTAAGCTGATTTTGCATAAAGGTGAAAAATATATGTAAGTATTGATTTTTGAGCTCCGAAACTTGTATGATCAAATTTTTTTAGTGTGACGAAAGCAGATATCGAAGACGGGCATAAATTCCTGGTACTTGAACCACAGGAAAATTGGAATTCTAATACACTGCACGAGAAAATCTTTGAAGAATGGGGTGTGGCGATGGGAGAAATTTCTGCCACGTTCATCGATTTGAGTGTAATTATTCATATTTTATACCCATATACAGGGCCGTGCTATCTCCGAAATTTTGGAGAGGGCGCCGACCTAAAAAATTGCCTTGAAGAGCCAAGAAGATTTTAGTTCCCTCCAAAATGAAATCCTAAATAGCTCAAAATTCAATTTTCTAATGGATTTTGAATTTTTCTAATGGATTTCCAAATTTTTTTGCTTATCAAAAATGTTAAAAAGTTTTTATTTTTTCCACAAATTGTATTTTTATTGCGTTTTCATTTAAAAAACAAGCATTTTTCAACAAAAAATGATTCTGTGAAAATACAACGGGGACCCTTATCTAAAATCTTCCCTAATCGAAATGAAATTCTCATTAAGTGCCTTTCCATATAATTACATTTTTTAGAACGCCTATTCGAATTTATCTATTCAACATACTGATTTAAAATTGGAAGTTCAGATTCATGTTGCCAAAATTCCAGATGAACTTGTGGCGGTGATGATTTATTCTCAACATGAAGATTCGAACGCGATGGATGTGGATTTATCTTGGCCTGTTTCGGAGTTGAAAAATCAAATTTCACGGAAATTTGGAACGCCGATTCTTCAGCAGTGCCTATTTTTCAAGGTTATGATTGTTATTTATCAATTGTTTGTGCTAACTAGATTTATAAAAATCTAACCTTCTTGTACGCATCTGTCCAGGCACGTAGCGAAGGGGCAAGCCGGGCAATTGTCCCCCTCCCCCGATATAGAAAATCCGTATGAAAATACTGGTTCTTTTAATTGCGTTATGATATTTCTACCATAACTTGAGATTTCAATCAAAAGAACCAACATTTTCATACGGATTTTCTCCATCGCACAAAGCTTTTTATAAAAAGTGATGTTTTATAAAGTTATTACATGTGTAATTTGAATTTTTCAGGGCGATCAACTGTTTGATGAAGCCCCGTTGGCTTTCTATCATATCATGCAAGCGACAGCAATTAACATGGTGATTTATGAAAGCGGTAAAGAATGTACTTCGCATATGTTTGAAAACAAGGAGTTTTTCGAGAATGAATTCAATGCTGATTTTACGAAATTGCAGGCAAATTTTTGGTTCAGAGAGAAAATTTTCTACGTTATTTTTAGGACGATGGGACTCAGTATACGAGAGGTGGAAGGCCCTATTTTCGTCCATTTGGCTCGTTCCGCTATGGAATCAATCTCCGAAAAATGAAAGATATGAATGACCCCTCATGGCTAGGAAGACCAGGACACAGAACGGACTCGACTCCTGGTGAATGGCCAGTGGCGTATCACGGCACTCGAGAGATTAATGCCGGCAAAATTTTGGAAGAAGGATTTCGATTGGATAAGTGTATTCGCTTTGCGTACGTCTTTATAAAAAATTATGCGTAGAAAAATTTCTTCACAATCTTTTTTATTAGGAAAATTTGGTTTAGTAAAATTTTTGTACCACAAAAATGGGTAGTATAAAAGAATTTAAGGGCCAAAAATTGGGTCTTAAATTTTTTGAGCCAAACATTTTAACAATATTTAAAATTACAATTTTTTAGCTATGGAAAAGGAATTTATTGTAGTCCTGATCCGAATACCGCACTTTTGTATGCAGATCCATTTAAGTATAAGGTATGATGATTGACAAAAATTATTTTTTGTTTCAAAATTTTTCCCAAAAATGAGTTTAGTACGTAGTCAGGTAGTATTGATTTTTAAGCTCAAAAATGAGTTAAATATCAATTTTTAAGATTAAAAATGAGTCGAATATCAATTTTCAAGCTCAAAAATGAATCAATTATCAATTTTTAAGCTCAAATCAATTTTTAGGACAAATATTATCGCGCTGTGTTGCAATGTCGTGTGGATCCAACTGTGATGAAAGAAGTAAAGGCTGGTTACGCACCAAGACCTGGCTACGTACTAAATCCTGTTGTTGTACAATCGTCCATTAGTAGCAGCGTTTCCAATTCTCCAGCTACTCTTCCAGGAGTCCCAAGCAGGGTCCAATTGGCCACAAAATCAATCTCTGGTGGTATGGTATCCAATTCATTGTCTATAAGAGCAGCAGTGACTGGAAATCCACGAAGCAGTAGTGGTTGGAGGCCTATTAGTAGTGGGTTTATCAATAGTGGTTGGAGTCCTATTAACCAAGTTAGCGTGAGTGGAACATCAACGAGTTCGACTAACCCAATTCCTGTTCTGTCCCAGATGCACGATCACGGTGCATATTGGATCGTTCCTGAAGGAAAGCATATCCGACCATATGGAGTGTGTATTTATCCAGCGAATGAGTATAGAAATCCATTGTGAATAAATTTAAATATGCAATTTTGTTGTTTTTATTACTTTATTTATTGTTGTGTTATTACTTAAATTTCAGCACCAGCACACCTCATTTAACCAATGGGACATTTGTTCACATTACACATTTGCTCCATGATTTTTTCCACGTTCAAAATCGCATATAAGGCTGCGTTCGAACATGTCAAAAATGGATAAAAAAATAAGAAAAATTCGATTTGTTGTCTAAAATTTGATTTTTGAAGTTTTGCCAAAAAATTGAATGTTTCTTATTAAGCCTAAGGTAGAGCAAAAATAGAACGTGGACCAAATGTCCTAGTGGTCAAAAAGAGGTGCTGCTGTCCAATCTTCACAAATGTTCATGCATTTTATCACTATGAACTCGTGAAATTGTATTTTATTACAGGTTGAGCCAAAAAACCGTACTTTTGCGTTTTTTTGGCAAATTTTTTTCAAAAATTGCATGAAAATAAATCTCATAGGTGATTTTTGAAAAAAAAACTTGAAAATTTTTTACCAAAAAACGCAAAGCGTGCGGCTTTTTTAGGCACAAATTATTGTGTTGCAATTTTCGAATTAATATTTCCTTTTGTTCAACTTGTCTATCATCTTATCGGGTACCATATCGGGTGTTATTAATCATCTTTTTTTTAATTTTCTTGCTAGTTTTTGCTGCGGGAGGGAGGGTTCCCCCATAATTACGACGTTGTGTACCATAGGGGGAAAAATCAGCAGACTTGGCACCCCTGGGGTAAACTCCTCTCCTCTGTCCACTTGTGCTGGGTACCCTCATGATTTTTTCTTGTTTTTGATCCGATCGGGAGGGGCGATTACCCATCCTGATGGCTTCACCATTGAGTTTATTTAATAGTTTTTATCAGCTGTGGCTAAAATTCCGGGTTTATTTTTATTTTAAGAAAATTATTGTGTAAATAAAATTTTATTGAAATTTTGACAATTTTAACCTTGTTTTTTGGCTGAAATATCTTATATTTGTGTGGAGCAGTGTTCAAAATCCACAGTTGTCTTATATTTATGTGGAGCAGTGTAAAGACAAACTGTGAATTTTGGGCACTCTCCCCAAGATGGGTTTTTTTGAGAAAACCAGGCCTAACTTTTTTTTGGCACTAGGACGGTACACAACTCATAGATGCTGACGAATTTGTTACACATTAGAACATTTAAAATTTTGCACTGTTTATTTCAAAATTGTGTGAAAAATTCGTCGAATTTGAATCTGTGAGGTGTGTATCGTCCTAATGCCTTTTTTTGTCTTGGAGCAGATAAAATTTTTTATATGTTTTTAGGCATCGTGCACTGTTTTAAAAACGATTCTGACACTTGATTCATAAGTTAGAGCTCGGAACACAGGTGTTTTATATTTATGTGGAGCAATGTATGTATAATTTTTAAATGAATATTTATATATAATTTTTATTAGCTATCAATTTTATGGTGATTTCTTTCATTTCTGTAAGCTTAAATGGAGAGGGCTGATTGAGGCGAGTTATTGCAAAAAAATTTTTCGACAAACGTAAAAAATGTTCGAAACGATGAAAAAAATCTGTTTTTTAGAAAAAAATTTTGGGTGTTTTTGTCCATTTTTATGTGTTTATTGGTTGAAACTTACTGTAAAAAGACCAAAAAACACCCTCAAAAATTTTTTAAAATTTTTTCTCGAAAACAGTATTTTTTTCATCGTTTCGAACATTTTTTACGCTCGTCGAAAATTTTTTTGCGATAACTTGCCTTAATTGATCCTTCTCCTTTAAAATTGTCGATTTGAAAGATTTGAAATTTTTTAGAAAAGAATTTCTTTTTCTCATTCCGAGCGTATTATTTCACGATTTCTGTTTAATCAAATGGTACTTTTTATTTATTTTTAATTTTTTACTCGGAACTTTTTTAGGAAGCCGTTCAAAAAATTTCCAATTCATCTACTCAATTATCGAATGGAAATACTACAACAGCGTTGATTTCTATGGAGCCTCAAAAAATGTCGGTAGCGAAGGAAAATATGGCTATAGAAGAGAAGATATTAGAAAGCGACGCTAAGGTATACTCCATTTCCCGCTGTATTATATAAAAAGTTGGCGTGAATTTTGTTTAGAAGTTTTGGACACCGCAAAAAGAATTGACTTCTAGTGGGATCGAATCTGTGGGTTTTAACCTTGCTTAAATTGCCAGATCGGACGGCTGGGCAATTATCGATTAACCAAATTTTCGTCAACTTTTTATATAGTACAGCGGGAAACGGAGTATATTCTTTGTATTTAAAAAAATCACATTTGGAAAATGCAAATTTTACTTTGAAAATTCAGAATTACCTAAAAAAATTATCCATATTTCACAGTGAATTTTGAGATTTTTGCTTTATGATTCAGAAAAATTTTTATTCTTTTTTTTAGTCACGTTCTTTCAACTTTTCAAGATACCCTAGAAGAAGAATTGCACTGATGTTTTTATATTTTGGGTGGGAATTTGATGGTCTGGTTATACAAAGCAACACTAACAATACCGTCGAAGAAGTTGGAAATTTGTGTTTTTTAAAATATTTTATGTAAATTTTTTAGGTCATATTCAACACCCTGATCAAGACGAAATTGATTGAAAGTCGAGAAAGTTGCCGGTGGACACGATGTGGCAGGACGGACAAAGGAGTTTCAGCTTTTCATCAAGTTGCTGCTTTGAATGTGAGGTAGTGTAATTGATGCCCAGGGATGCCAAGAACATTTGTTCAAAATCCGAAAATCTTACTTCAAAAATCAGATGTTAGGAGCAAAAATTAGCAAAATGCTGCTAATTTTTCATTATATTTCTTATAAATTTCACAAAATTTTGCATCTCAAAAATCAGATTTTGCTTGATTTGACATCTCAAAATCAGCATTTTTTTTAAATTATGAGACTTGGCACCCCTGTTAATGCCACTCAAAAAATCCATATTTAAGGTCGACAGACACCTCTGCTGAGGGAATTTGGTGGTCAGAAGAGGGTGATCCCGAGACACGTATAACCTCGGATAAAGAATTAGAATTTTTGAAAATATTGAATGGGAATTTACCCCGGGCTATAAAAGCAATTGCTTGGTCACCATTGAAAAATTTGGAGTTTAGTCCAAGACACGATTGTATTGAAAGAACGTATAAATATTTTATGCCAGCGCCGAATTTGAATATTGAGGTAATTTTGCAAAATATAAAAATATGCTTAAAATGGTCTAAACTTCAAAAATAGCTTAAAAATGAATCAAAGCTAAAATTCGATTTAAAATTTTTCAAACAGTTTAAAAAAAATTATTTTTAGGCAATAACCGAAGCCGCCAATTTACTAAAAGGCTCACATGATTTTCGGAATTTTTGTAAAATTGATGACAATGAAGCCCGTTTGAAAATGTCATACATTCGAAGCATTTACGACGTTCAGCTCAATCATTTGAAATCAACGTCCCAAGCTCATTCTTCTACTGACAGCCAGTTCGACTTGTTAGAAATCACTATTCGCGGATCTGGTTTTCTGTGGCATCAAATTCG
>JAQGBS010004237.1:0-10536 GCA_034698545.1 Acrobeloides obliquus
CTTTTTTTTGAATTATATGAGTAACTAACCTACTTTCATAATAAACAAAAATTTGACCCGGCTCTAGACGTGTTAAATAAATGTTTTACTGTTTGTATATGTTACGGGAAAATCTGATCCCATAGGATTCTTTTAGGAAAATTTGCCGCAACTTTTTAAGTTTAAAGAATTAATTAAAAATTACCAAAAAATATAATGCAAAAGTATAAAAAATTTTAATTTAAAAAATCAATTTTTTTAAAAAGTATAAAAATGGAAATTACTAAAAGTAGTAGCGGTATTACAAAACAATTATTTTTAGTTAAATATCTTGTTCAAAATTTATAGATTTATTCGGGATAATATTTTTTAGGTGGTACCACCCACTTATGGGTGGTGGATGATACCACCTTTTCGTCTGGGATCAGATTTTTCCTGATAGATTCAGATTTTCCCGTAACATATACAACTTGATTAATGGAAAATTTTTGACAGTTGCATATTTTTACTGTTCTCCGCCAGTGAACATCGCACCGCTTTGTTATTGATGAAGCGCGTCAAAATCTGACGCAATGATTGAGTCGACGTGAAGCACAACTTGGCGAAATTTTGGACGCTATGATGATTTTGATGAGAAACCGGCTTCTTATTTTGATGCCATTGCAGATACTTTTCAAGAAGAATAAATATTATATTGTCCGTTTAAATCAAAAGTTTACTTGTTATTGTTTTATAATTTAATAGGCACTTCTTTAGTTCATTGCTCTTTGTGTTACGCTTGTTCCGGGGCTAAATCTCGTTTCCGCAAAAATCTTTTTTGCCTCTGAATTTTTGCACTTTTGGAAAATTGTACCTTTGTAATAAAAGTGATTTGTACAGAAATCGTAAAGGTCTTTAAACTGCAGATTTTGAAAATTCTATCTACTTGCGAATTATTAGAATTTATTTTTGTTTATTTTTAAATGCCATTTTCAGAAATCATCTAAAATATCTTGTAACAGTACATAATGCTAATAGTGAAAATTTAACTACACTTGTAAGATTACCCTCATATCAATATTTTATAAATAGCATAGAAATATTAGATAGTAGCGGTAATCAAGTTGACTATCAGGTATAAATGTTTTAATAGAAACCTAATATTATAAACGTGTAATGTTCGTACGTGGTCGCGATCTCGGGAACGAGTGATTTCAACTCCCGACGCTAGAACTAAAGTTGTAGGGGACACTGAGAGAAGAAGACAATCAACACCACCTTTATGAGATACCCCTCGAAAAATTCCCACGACCACGCACGCATGCCCTGGCATGACACATACTGTGAAAAATTCGATCTCTATGAGTCATCATTGGGAGTCGCCGCTAGGAGTCATCCTAGAAGCTTAGTCCCTGTTCTCTGTAATAAATAATATAGATCATTTACTAATTCTTTAATATGAAAAATTCGATTGTTGGCCAAAAATCGAATTTTATAAAAAAAAAGAATTTTTTACAATAGATTTAATTTAGATATTACCTGTATTTAATAATGACAATCAATTAAATAATTCAAATATAGCCATCAACGAAATATGTTTTATGGCTGAAATTGATCCCTTAGGTTATAGAACATATTTTATATTAATAAAACAGAACATCTTTTCTATGTTAAAAAAGTTTGTTTTAAAAAATGCGATTAATCAAGTTTATTTGAATAGCTAAGATGGTATTTAGATCAGAAAAAACATCCGAATACTGAATTCGTATCCAGAATCCGAATTCAAATTGAAAATCAGAATCCGGAATTCAGATTCTTAATTAGAATCCAGAATTGGAATCCGGATTCAGAGTCCGAGATCCGAAAAAATTTTGGTGCCAAAAAAATAGAACCCAAAAACAACAGAGTAAAGAAACAAACCGTTCGGTTTTTACACGATTGTATGAAACATCTGAAATTTATGAAACAATTGAAATATTTTTTATAATATACCAAATGGCTGCATTTTGTAAAATTTAGCTTTTTTTCACATTTCAATAATTACTTGGTCATTTTTAAAATGTATAATAATGAAAATCTTTAAGTTATAATGATGCGACCGTTGGGTATACCTTAAAAAATATTTCAATTGTTCCATAAATTTCGATGTTTCATACAATCTGTAAAAACCAAAACTGTCTGTTTCTTCACTCTGTTGTTTTTAAAGGTCCAGCGTCACGAAGACTCCAACCCGGAAAATTTGTTTAAAAACAGCGCCAAATGAAAGTTCATATACGGTTTCATTTTAAATGTGAAGTCATTTTGAAGTTTGGACTTCGTTTTCGCCGAGATATGGCACTTTGAAATTTCGTTACTTATCACCTCTGAAAAATCGGCTCTATATCATAGAATTTCATCTGCTTTTCATTTTTTTCACTTTGAAATTATGTGCCAGATATTCCTCTAACGATTGCTTTTTAAATTAAGTGAAAACAATTTAAGGGTCTTGAGAAAATCCGTTTTGAGTTTACTGTCATGAGTCGAAAATCTTCTACTACATTTTTGTAGTTTTTAGTATTGTAATAACAGATTAAATCTGAAACTTTTAGTGGAAAATTGTAAGAGAGATGGATTTTTATGGATTTTTGAAAACAATTTTCAACAATTTCAGGCAAAACATAAAGGATCCATTGGGAGAGAAATTTAATTTTTTCAATTTGAGGGGTGGCATCTCTAACCCTCTAAATGCTTCACTGTATTTATGTAGATAAAATTGAGACTGGGTATTTTACGGCACGGCAGACCGCCACGGCAAGAGCGAGGTATTTTACAGCACAGAATTCAAAGAAACGCGAGAAAAAAATTTTTTATGCAGAATGACAATAGGGAGTGACCATACATAACGCCACCCCTACGACATGGATCGGCTCAATAGTCAAGGAGATATGATGCTTAGAAGTTGAACTCCGCCTGGTAATCCATATCTGAGATTGGGTATTTTACGGCACGGCAGAGAGCGGTCTGGATCACCAGGCAGAGTTCAACTTCTAAGCATCATATCTCCTTGACTATTGAGCCAATCCATGCCGTAGGGGTGGCATTATGTATGGTCACTCTCTATTGTCATTCCGCATAAAAAGTTTTTCTCTCTCGTTTCTTTGAATTCCGTGCCGTAAAATACCCCGCTCTTGCCGTGGCGGTCTGCCATACCGTAAAATACCCAGTCTCGATAAAATTTAGATATGATGAATATAATAAGGAAAATGCTAATTCAATTTCAAATGGAGTAAGCTTTTGCGTAAATTTTACTCTACATAAAAGTTAATTTTTTTTTGAAATTAGGCAAAAGTTTTCGGACCCCACCGGGATTCGAACCCGGACCTCCTGGCTACCGTCCAAGAGCACTACCATTTTGCTACCGAGACCTACATAAAAGTTGCAAATACTTATTGTTTATCAATGGCGCTCGCATAGTCAAGTTTTAGAGATACCACGCTTAAAAAAATTTTTTAGAGGTCCACTCTTTTTAAAAGAGAAAAATGAGTACTATTAACAAAAAATGTAAACAAGTTGATTCAAAATATGTAAAAATTGAACAACTTTTTTGGCCCCAATCAAAAATAATTAGTGGACTCTTATGGATTTTTTGACCTGTTGAACATATATGGGGCTCTTACAATGAAAACGAATAACTTAGAATCCTCGAATTGTAGGGAAACCGATCTGGTTTATTCCTCATACCCAACTTTGTTGAGCTGATTTAGGGTCAGAGAAGCGTCTTCATGATTTTTCAAACGCGCAATATATTTCACACATAGAAAACCCACCATAGATTCATTTTGAAAAAAATTAAAAAAATTTTTTTGACGAAAATTTGCTCGAAAATTGCAAAAGTGCAGTTTTTTGCTACACTGTACGTTTTTTGCTATGTTTTTTTCATTATTCATGTAATTTTTAGCTTATTAAACTCATTTTTGATTCTGAAGGTCATCTTTCCGAGTTTCATGATTTGACAACACAACAAACTTATCAGATAAAACAAGAATTTTTATATTATCGTGGCTATTTAGCAGAGGGAGCTACCAGCGGTAAACCACCTAGTGGGACCCATATTTTTAGACCGGTTAACAATACTGTGTTCAATTTTACTCATGTATATGATAAATTACAGTTATCAATAATAGATGTAAGTAAAAAAGTAGCAAAAATTAAAGGATCAGCACACTTTTGAACTGAATTTTTGTTCAAAAATGGAAAAGAAAGTTCAAGTTGATACAACCACTTTTTGCTTTGGAAGTATAGGGTGTTTCAGCGAATCAGCAGGATGTAAAAATTCAATATCTTTTGATAAAAAAAGAGATTGTTTAATGCGGATTTTTGCAAAATGCATAGAAACCGTGGGATTTTCATGCCCATTCAAAAAATTCAAAAATTTGATTTTACGGCAAAAACATTTGATCGCCGGTAGGATTCGAACCATACATGACCAAAGGTGGTAATAGATGGTAATAAATTACCACAGGGTTGTACGGTTGTGCCGCCCGAAAAAGGAGGGTTGTGTCTCGGCGCGAAGCGCCGAGGTTGTCCGGAGATAATAATAGGTTGTGCTCAGCGCTAAGCCCCATCACAACCCTTGTATTGTTTGTATGGATTGTGCTTTTTTCGAAAAAAACAAAGAGTTGTGCTTTTTTGTGAAAAATAAGGTTGTGCCTTTTTTCGAAAAAAAATTAACATCACTTGGTCATGTATGATTCGAACTTGCATGTTCATAGTCAAAAAAAGCCGTTAACACTACCACTCGACTAAAGTGCAGTTCGTGTTGGGATTCGAACTTGTATTTTCGTAGTCCAAAATCGTGAACACTACCACTCAGCCATGGTGACAAGCTGTTTGGGAAAAACTTTTTTACGTTATATTCTATCAATTTTAAACCACAATTATTATTTTTGGTGAGCATGGTTTTTACTATGAGCGTGCAAGTTCGAATCCTACCGGCGACCGAATGTTTTTGCCGTAAAATCAAATTGTTAAATTTTTTGGGAATGGGCATGAAAACCCCACGGTTTCTAAGCATTTTGCAAAAACCCGCATTAAAACATCTCTTTTTTATCAAAAGATATTGAATTTTTAAATCCTGCTAATTTGCTGAAACACGTGTAAATTCCAATTCGGCAACCCTGAGGAGATATTTGACATACAAAATTTCATAAAAATTTTAAACGCGTTGGTATATTGAAGCAAAGGAATTGATGCCATTTGAATTCCTGATTTAAATCTATTTATTGAAACAAATTATTTTAAAAAAATCCATTTTTACAAAGATCTTAAAATTTTCATAAAATGATCGTTGTAGCAATTTTTTATAACTCTATGAGACGAATAAAATGACTTCAAAAATATCCAATTTGAAATTTAATTTAAGTTATTGCAACGAAAACATGAAACAGGCTTTTGTGTTAATAACTGAAATCAATTTTCAATTTAGATATTTTTTGTGTCATTTTATTCGTCTTATAGAGTTATAAAAAAATGGCTACAATGTTCATTTTATGAAAATTTTAAGATCTTTGTAAAAATGGATTTTTAAAAATAATTCGTCTCAATAAACAGATTTGAATCAGGAATTCAAATGGCATCAATCCCTTCGCTTCAATATACAAACACGTTTAAAATTTTATGCAATTTTGTATGCGAATATCTCCTCAGGATTGTCGAATTGGAATTTACTTCCAAAAAGTGATTGCTCCAGCGTAAATTTTCTTTTCCAATTTTGAACAAAAATTCGGTTCAAAAGTGAACTGATCCTTAAGTCCTTTTTTCTTTATTTTCCCAGTGGCTAATGTTTTTTATGTTTTTTTGATTGCTCCCACATTTCAAAATGGCGCCAAAAATCGAGTTTAAATCTGTTTCCGTCGCCCGATGGCTCATTCGATATCCCTAATCACGGGATTTTTTTTACAATAAAAAAATATTGAAAAAAAAATTTATTTTCGATTTTTTATCCCAAAAATAGTGAAAATCACGGTTTTATTAATTGCTCCCACATTTCAAAAATTCGCAAAAAAATCGAAAATAAATTTTTTTCAATATTTTTTTATTGTAAAAAAATCTCGTGATTAGGGCAATCGATTGAGCTATTGGGCGACAGAATTGGATTTAAACTCGATTTTTGGCAGCATTTTGAAATGTGGGAGCAATCAAAAAAACAACCTGTATATATTTGAAAATTTTAGTTTTAATTACATTTATAGGGGAAAATTGTGAAAGAAGCTCGTCAAGTAATTGCACCTTGGGTTAGTCAAATTATTCGATTAGTGCCAAATAAAAAGATTGTAGAATTCGAATGGACCGTCGGCCCTATATCTACAAAGTATTAAAAATAATTAATGCAGGAATTATCTAGGATTTTCCAAATTTTAAAAATTTTCTTTAAAAATTTTCTCAACTTGTAGAAAGTACAATAAAGGGCTTCGTTATGCCACAAAAAATCAAAATTCTGGATAAAAATAGTCATTTTTCTTTAAGAGATGCTAAAAATTGCGATTATTTAGCAAAAAATATATAGAATTTGATTTTTCCTTAAAAGGATTTCCCTTAAAAATTGAATTTTTGCCATAAAAATTTTTAGTCAAAAATAACAGTTACCGAGGGGAATTGTTTCCGTTTTTGTCGACAAATATGGTTTGACCTGATAACCTGTCAAAGCTTCCTAGTGTTCTTGAATTACACACATGATTCAAGAACACTAGCTCAATGGCGGCTTTGGTGTCCAGGGCTGTGGGACACTTTGAGGAAATAAACATTCATTTATTTATTTCCAACTTAATAATAATAAATTTAGATATTCTACTTCCAAAGAAGTAATAACTCGTTATACTGTAAAGGGTTTACAATCAAATGGAGTCTTCTTTACTGATTCAAATGGGAGGCAGTTAATGAAGAGAGTGTAAGCAATTTTCTTTTTAGCCTTGTTATAAGACAGTAGAAAAATAATATTTTTATTTCGTTCTCCTCTTCCCTAAAATTTATATGATAACGATTAAGTCGTGCTAGTTTGCAGTCCTAACAACTACCCGGTGCAGCCCTAACAAACTACCAAGTTAGAGCATTGGGTGACAAGGTAGTAACGTTACTACCTTTTATCAAGCAGGTGTCAAGTTAGTAACATGCGGTGTTTGCCTCCACAGGATCCCATGAAATGTTTTTACATAAGGTGACCATCTGGTTGGATGACAGGTAGTAATGTTATTATCAAAGTGTCAAGGTAGTAAAAAGGTGACAAGGTAGTAAAAATGTCAAGGTAGTAACAGAATGTCAAGATTACGATTGTGAATTTGAAAGAAAAAACCGGTTTTTTTCAGAGTTTGACAGAAATTGATAGATTTCGACTGTCAAAATCTCTTTTTACAATGTCAGAATTTTTTTGTATTGATGAAAATTAAAATTTTTTAAATATTTAAATTCTAGAGACCGAAATCTATAATTTTTGTCTGTATCACTTTTTATAAAAAAATTGTTATAGTGGTGAAAAATTGATCCGAAAATTTTTTGCTATTTTTTACTATAAACTACAAATTTTTTTCCTACGATAGGAAAAAATGTAGTTTGTAGTAATAGCAAAAATTTTCGGATCCTTTTTTTTCACCACTATAACAATTTTTTCATAAAAAGTGATACTGACAAAAATTATAGATTTCGTTCTCTAAAATTTAAATATTTAAAAAATTTTAATTTTCATTAGGAAATTTTTTCAGAAAATCGACTTTTCAATTTCACCTAAAAACACCTGATATATTATTTTTTGGGTAGAATACTCCTGATTTGATTTGATTTTTTGTAAAATTAAAAATTTCCAACTTGACACTTTTGATGAAGGTCCAAATTTTAGAAAACGGTCCCTAAAAAATTTTTTATAAAATTTACAACTTATGTTGAATAGTTAGAAAATGAAATTCATTCATTTTTGACGGGCCAAAAAAATTTATTGCGAGAGTCTTTTAATTTGATTGAGATATGAATTTTTTTAAAATCATAATATGCTAACTTTAGCTATTTTTGTAAGAACCGGGGGCCGAGCGTTACAGGCGCTATTCCAATCGAGTACTCACCTCTCGACTTCGAGTATCGGCTCCGAGCGGCACTCCGAGTGACGTTTCTTTATTGTTTATAATACCGGGGGCCGGCGCTCATGGATTTTCCGAGGATACTTCATAATTTACGTGCACATAAATTAATGTTAAAGGGAGGTGCTGATAATAGGTCATTCTCGGTCGAAAAATTTTTTTTGCCAAAACAGGTATATAAGCCTAAAATCATGCGAAAAATCGATTGCGCGCATTCCCGAAGCGTGAAAATGCTTCCTTGACCCTGATTCAGGGAAAATGTATATTTTTTCGACTTTTTTACACTATTATTTGGTTTGGTGGTGCAGTGACAAATCAGAGGCTTATTGATCACAAAGATCGCAGGTTCGAATTTCACTTGGAGCCAAATTTTTTGCGCAAAGTAAAAAAGTAAAAATTTTTGCACAAAGTAAAAATCATAATTAAATTTATTCAAATAAAATTTTATAATAAATTTTTACAACTAAATTTTTGCAAATATTTTTTTACAAACAAAAATATTTGTAAAAATTTAGTAGTAAAAATTGTTATAAAATGTTCTTTGTAAAAATTTAATTATGATTTTTCTTTGCGCAAAAAATTTGGCTCTAAGTGAGATTCGAACCTGCGATCTTTGTGATCAATAAGACTCTGCTTTGTCACTGCACCACTGAATCATGTTCATGCAAGAACATTTTTCCAAACAAAATAATAGTGTAAAAAAGTCGAAAAAATATACATTTTCCCTGAATCAGGGTCAAGAAGTATTTTCACGCTTCGGGAATGCGCGCAATCGATTTTTCGCATGATTTTAAGCCTATATAGGCTGTTTTGGCAAAAAAAAATTTTTCGACCAAGAATGACCTATTATCTGCACCCCCCCCCCCTCTTTAAAAAAATAAGTTCTACGTGCATTTAAAATAACTTTTTAGAATTTTTTGATGGGGTAAAAAATTTTTTGTGTGTTTTTCTCATATTTTCCTCTAAAACTTTAGTTCTAGCGTCAGCGCTTTTTTTCACTCGTTCCCAAGATTGTCCGTATACACACAAACATTTCACTGCAATAGTAGTAGGATTAAGATTCTAAAAAAATTCATATATCGGTCAAATTAAAAGATTTTTGCACGAAATATTTTGACTCAACAAACATGCATGAATTTCATTTTCTGAATGAATTCTACTTAAATTTTAATCTTTCAAAAAAAATTTTGGGGGTTCTTAATTAAACATATTGCAATATTTTAGTAGAAATTATTATCAGCAATATTATAAAAATAATGATAATGAGAGTATATCGAAAAATTATTATCCAATAACTAGTAAAGTTCTTATTTCTGATAATAAAACTTCTATGGTAATTCTTACTGATCGAGCACAAGGATGTTCTAGTTTAAAAGATGGGCAAATAGAGATCATGGTAAATTTTTGTTAAATAATTATAATAGAGGACCAAGATAAACATTTTGAATATAAATATAAAGGCACTTTTGCTTAAAAATTGATTTTTAAATAAAAACTAAATTTATTGAAAAAATTAAGTTTAGACGATCCTGAGTGCACAGGAAAAATCATGTATCTCCGTTTAGAGAGAAGCATAAGTTAGGAAAAGGGACTCTGTCCTTTCCCGAGCATAAAAAACGATGAAAATATTTTGACTCATTTAGCTTCATCGAAGAGATCTTGTTGACGATATGTTTGGTTGGGGTGAAGTCCTTAATGAAACTGGGCACGATGGACGAGGGCTAGTGGTGCGTGGAAAACATTGGCTTATTCTGGGAAACAGTCAAGATGTTACTAGGATGCATCGTTCTTTAGCTTTTGAAATGTATCTCTCAAATTGGATGACTTTCTCTACTTACGGTTCGGATGAAGAATATCGAAAAAATTTTATTACGAAGGTTTTTTAAATTAATAAATTTACATAAAAATTGTTTAGTTTTCTGGGCTAAAAAGGCCGCTACCGCCAAATGTGAATCTGTTAACTCTTAAACAATTAAACTTGAACAATATATTAATCAGATTAGAACATATATATCAGAAAAACGAAGACCCCGTTATGTCTCAGGCTGCAACTGTGGACTTAATAGATCTCTTTCCTAATTACCATATTTCATCAATTCTAGAATTAAATTTGGCTGGCAGTGATTATATAGAAAGTATAAGTATGTTTCTCAAACTTATCTAAACAATTATTAACCTTTTCGAGGCGTTTTAGAACAAAGGGGCACTACTATCATCAGGTAGGGGTACTCCCTCAAATCAAAACTTGAAAATTTCATCGGATTCGTGTTCCTCAAAAAATTTAAGGGTGTGCAGGAATCACTCGGCCTCCACTTTTGCTTTGCATGGAATAGTTTTCACATCAACATTTTATTATTTTTACCACTAAATACCCAGTATAACCTAGCGTTTTTATTGAGTTTAACACTCCCAAGCCCGCCTCGGAGAGGTGTATATTCTAGTGTATTTTTCGATGCTCTTTCAGATGCACACAAAG
>JAQGBS010004238.1:0-10534 GCA_034698545.1 Acrobeloides obliquus
TCTGTTAAAAGAACAGTGAAGCCATTTTCTAGTAATTTATGCACGATATGTATCTTAGCTTGTGTAACAAGATTATAATCTTTTGATAGCCATTTCGATTTTTTAACAGTGGGAGAATATGGAAGCCATGATGAGGGTACCATAACAGCATTATTAGCAAAACCATATTTAACCATATTTTCATATAGTTTAAAATCAAGACAGATTATAAAAAATTTTGAGTAACCATTCAGTTTTAGACTAGCAATTAAATTAAGAACGAATTCGAAATTTCCATTATTGGAAACGGCCGTTATGAGATATTTTTTAAGCACTAAGTTTGATCTAGCCACTTTTAATAATTGCTTTTCCCAGTGAGTGTCATTGTAATGAGAAACTTTATTCAAATATTCGTTTATTTTCTTTTCGGATAGTTGAGTAAAATTGAATTTAGATGGATTTATTCTATAATTTTTTTGAAGTTTTGAAATTTTAGTAAAAAATTCGATAAATTTGGATGTAAAATCATAATGGGGATAATTAGATTTTTTTTTATTAAAATTTCCAAAAATTTTGGGCCAAACATAAGGGGTATCAGTATTGTAGCTAATAAGAAGGGAGGTCCGCAAGATCCGTGGAACCGAAAAAATCAGAGAAATGCATAAATTTACCTAATGGGTCCTTTTATGTTTTTTGGTAAAATAAAAAATGCACGTGAATTGGAAAATTTAATAGTGGACCTCTCCCAAAAATTTGGACTTAGCTAATAGCTACGCCCTTGAGGGGTACGAAGAGGTAAAATTTTTCATGTGTTCCAGGTTTGTGGTTGAAGTTTCCCTAGGCCTCCATAATCACATCATCGTTATTATACCCCTTAAAATATTTACTTATTTGATGTATTGGTAGCGTTTGTTGCATTTATGTTCTTTTCTTGTAGAGCAACACTTCTTATGCATAGTTTGCCTAATACTGATTCGTAATATAACAAGAATAAGTTTGATGAGATGGTAAAAATAGTTAAATTATAAAAAAAGAAAAGTCCAACAAAGTATTTTAAGTTGCACCAACAGACTAACATATCTGAAAAGAACTATAAGGTCATTCAGCACAAGTCCCCTCCTCCCCAAAGAAAGTTGAATATCTCATCGAATTTAAAAGATTTTCAAAATTTCTTATTTTTCACCAAAAAGGTCCAAAATTTTCCATTTTTCTATATAAAAATTTTAATTTTCTGAACATTTTTAGCTTAAAAACAAGCGTTTATCAAAAAAATTTTTGCCTGCGACGCTGGATTTTACCTCGACTAAAGTTTTTCAATAAAATTGCCCAAATTTTCTCATTTTTCAACAAAACAGCCTCAAATTTGACTGTTTTTAAACCAAAAGTTCTTTATTTTCAGCATATAAACAAGCGTTTTTCAAAAAATAAATTCGTTTGTAGCGCTGGTTTTTGCATTAACTCAAGGATTTCAACCAAATTTTTGAGCGTTTTTCGCTTAAAAATGAGCATTTTTCAGCAAAAAAATTACGTTAGATTTCGGCTGACCCCCCCCCTTCCCCCGTTAGATTTCGTTAGAAAATCTCGGACCTCCCCCTCTCCCCTTTCGGGAAACGTAATTTGTGAATGACCCCTAAGCGGTTGTGCTGAAACACCCTGTAACTATACCAATAAGTTTAAATTATGAACATAAAAGACGGTTAGCTGTAAAAAATAATTATAAATTGATTATTTTTGCGACTATAATTGTGCTTCAGCGTTAGCGAGCAAGTCAATTTTTGACAGTGTGGCCTAAAAAGGCTTCACAGTGGCGTAGTGAACAAGATCGACTAGGGAAGGAAATCACTCCAAAGTTATAAGAGTGACACTTATGAAATTTTTGGCCGGTCGTCAGCTGGGCAAAACATACAAAGGGACACTTATTACTTTTTTGATTTTCGGCCACTAGAGTGGGGCACCTACCTTACGCTACTGTAAAAATAAAATCTTAAAAAGTTAAAGAAAAATGTAAAATATGATTTTATGAAAACTTGTATATTTTTTTCTTTTAAGAGACATTTTCTCGATCATTCAAAGATTGTCTTAAACGGTTCGAGCGGGCTCCAAATTAAATTTATAGAGTGAGATTAACGAATGGGGAAGTTTTTAAGAGTCATTTCGAGTCAAATTTCGTGCCTCAAAGAATACAAAACCTGGTCCAGAGCTCAAAAACCCGATTTTACGTTGATTTTTTGAATTTCCTAACCTGTCTTTAAACAGGTTAGAAAATTCAAAAATCAACGTAAAAGCAGATTTTTGAACTCCGGACCAGGTTTTGTATTTTTTGAGGCACGAAATTTGACTCGAAATGACTCTTAAAAACTTTCCCATTCGTTAATCTCACTCTATAAATTCATTTTGGAGCCCGCTAGAACCATTTAACACTAGTATCTGGTACCTTCGAATTTTCAAGATATCGCTCTTTAATGACCATAACTCTTTATAGGAACTGTTTTGAAAGATGGTTTATCAATCAAGAGAAAGCTGATGATCCGCCCTACAACTTTTATATAGACATCTATAGTTAGTTTTCGCTTCAATAAAAAGTTATATCCCTATATTTGAGGCATACTCTGATTTTTTACTCTTTTTTACAACGATCGTTATTTTTTACCCGGTTGCGGATGTTTTCAGCCAAAATGATCTTCCCAAAATATAATTCCTACTCAGGAAAATTTTGATACATTGACCTGATCTGTTTGTACCCAAGTTTTTGACTAAAAGCCAATTTATTCTTGAAAAATGGTCATTTTTTGGTATTTTTAGCGTTCCCAGCGTTAAAAACCTATGTTAACTTTACTTTTTGGCCTAAAATTACTTGTTTTATCGTTTTGAAGAATGGTACACAATTTCTTACCATTTTTGAGCAAATCAGGTTTGAGCGAAATGGGCCCACAATAAAGTTTTTCAAAATTGCTCCATAATTGTCAGAAATCGCTCTCCATGGTTCAAAACGGTAAAACAACAATGTTGAATAGAAAAAGTGAAATTAACACGGGTTATGGATGGCTGGAGACCCTAAAAATACCAAAAATGGACATTTTTCAAGAATAAAATGGCCTTTAGTAAAAAATTTGGGTACATGTATACCATACCTAACATACTAAAATTTTTCTGGATACATTTTTTGGGAAGAACACTTTGGCGAAAACCCTCGCAACCGGGTCAAAAATGCCGATCCTTGTAAAAACCCGGTCATAAATAAGTGTATGCCTCAAAGATTGGAGTATAACTTTTTGTTGAAGCGAAAACTAGCTATAGATGTTTATATAAAAGTTGTAGGGCGAGACACCAACTTTCTCAAGAGTGGTAAACCATCTCTAAAAATATTTCCTAAGAATAGTTATGCCCTTTACAAGAAAAAATATCAAAGTTTACAAAAAAATTTATATTTTTCTTCAACATTTTAAAATTTTATTTTGCTCAATCATATTCAGCGTAAAAGTCTAATCAGAAACTGTCAACTAAACATCAGTCCATTACAGTGTTAATGTCTAAATCAAATAAAAATTTTCTGAATTAACAATTAATAAAAGGAAGAAAATTTTAATATTGTTATATTGATATTTGTTCAGGCAAGTTAAGCCTACATGAAAAGCCCACACGAAAGATCTAGAACTCTTTGTACCTAAAAGGATCGAAAATCAAGAACAAGGAGGACAAAATCAACGCCCATAAAGTATACATTAATAGGGTATCTAGCTCTAGTTCTCCATCCCACGCTATAAATTTTAGCTGAAATTTGGTAAAACCATAAGTTGGAATAATAACGTTTTGATTTTTTTTATCATGAGCCTATTTTCGCTTTTAGAAATTTTTGTGAACTTCTCTCTCACTGAAGATCTTTTTGACTCGAAATCATGAAGTTCCATCTTCTACAGTTGATAAAAATTATAGCCGCATTGAACACACAATATCTTAATGTTTAGATGAGCAAGAAGCCCAATAAAGCTCATTATGAGCAAAAATAGGGTTAATATCACTTTTCTGGTGAAACGAACTCTATGAACTCATGAACAAAACAAACGTACAAGGTTGTTCGGAAAATTTTTTTCAAAGTGCTTATAGTGGTATTTTTTAGAAGGTTAGTATATAGCAATCAATTTGAAAATAATCTACTGATTCATTAGACATTACTAACATAAGAATTTATAGTAAACATTGGCGTGGTAAAAATTTATAGTACATCCGACAAAATCATATAGTGCCTATCATCTAGTACCCATAAGTGCTCATTAGTACCTATAGTGTCCATAGTACCCATCTAGTGCCCATTAATGGGCAGCAGGACATATGTTAACCAAAATGTTTCAGGGAGCTGTTTCAACGGACTTGTTTCAACCGATTTGTTTCAATGGAATGTTTCAATCGATTTGTTTCACTGAACATGTTTCAACCGATTTGCTTCAATGGACATGTGTTAACCATGTGACACGCTATAACTTTAACAGATCAACGTTTCTTGCTTTCAAATTTGCGCCACTCAGGAGTCGGCGCAAATTTGGAGGCATGAAACGTTGATCTGTTAAAGTTATAGCATGTCACATGGTTGACACATGTCTATTGAAACAAATCGGTTGAAACAAGTCCGTTGAAACAGCTCCCTGAAACATTTTGGCTAACATATTTCCTGCTGCCCATTAATGCCTATTAGTGCCTATAGGCACTATAGTGCCCATAAAGTGTATTGTAGTATAGTACACATACTACGATACACTTTAGAAGCCTATAGGCACTAATAGGCATTAATGGGCACTGGATGGGTACTATGGGCATTATAGGTACTAATGAGCACTTACGAGTACTAGATGAACACTTATAGGCACTATATGATTTTTTCAGATGTACTATAAATTTTTACTACACTAATGTTTACTATAAATTCTTATGTTAGTAATGTCTAATAAATCAGTAAATTATTTTCAAATTGATTGCTATATACTAACCTTCTAAAAAATAGCACTATAAGCACTTTGAAAAAACTTTTCGAACAACTCTGTACGTTTTTCTTCCTTTAGTTTGGCTTATTAATAGATTTAAACGCGTTGAGCCTAACAATTTAATAGAACAAATAGTTAGGCTCAACAGATGATCAAACGTTTCAGTCTGAATATTTGGCTAACAAAAGATTTTTTCAAGCTGATCCGATATCAGAGCTATTCATTTTCTATGCACAAAATTCAACGGAAATGATGCTTAATTGTATTATATAGATTTTTATGTAGATTTTTATTGCGAATTCTGAAAAAAGTAAACCCCGTTTCTTCTCTTTACGATGAACCCTTGAGTGGTATGCATTACAATAATCCGTATGCAACGGAACGGATTTTATCCTCTTCTTTTACATAATGATAGAATCCGTATTCGAGGATACGGATAAAAAATCCTAATATTGGATAAAACGTGTATCATCGGATACGGATTTTATCCTTTTCTTTTCCATACTGATAAAATCCTCGGATGCGGCTTTTTGTTCATACTACCACTTACAAATTAATAATTTGTGCATAATATTTTTTCATTATCTTATTTCCCAATAAAGTTTAACTTTAATCATGTAAAACAATTATTGCAGATGAATTTATTTGGAAGATTATATATTAAAAATATATTATTTAAGCTTTTAATTTTTATTGTAATTTTACCGATAATATACTTTATCCTTATTTATGGATCTCAATATAGTCCGAAAAATTTTCTCAGGATAATGAACTCTTTTAATATGTTCAATATAACCAATAAGCAATATAATATAGGAATTGATAATATATCAGGTTCAAGTTTTTTATATATTTACCGGGTATATCAATGAACCGACGCACCCTTAAAGGGAGATAAGCAATCGAGACTGGATCTCCGGAAAAATTTTTGTAAAAAATACGTTTCTAGGGGTAATTTTATGCGAGAAGTGAATATACCGACCAGCTCAAGATGGTCGGTATATTCATAGCTAAATCACTTTGTTCGACTAAATTTTTTGCTCATATCGATGAAAATAACGCAACAATTCATAATATACTGAATAGCGTATCAATGCACGTGTTAAATCAGAATTAGAAAAGTGCTTTCATGTTTCACAAATGCTCATATTCAATTTCCTGCATAAAATTGTCCCAGGAAAATGATTTTGTAGACATAAATCCAAAATAGCTGTCTTGCCCCTGAATCATGGAAGGTTGTGATGTATTGAAGTAAAAGTCCCTGAATCAGGATCAGACAAAATTTTTCATACTTCGAAAATGCGTGCAATCGATTCTCCACATAAAATTACCCCTATTAGGATGATTTTTGATAAATATGTTAAACATCTTTTAAAAATTAAAGGTGAGCCAGGTCATTTGAAACAGCGTGTAATTCTATAGGGTGTTTCAAAATAACCCGTCACCCTTGTTCGGTTTATTTTGCCCCAAAATATCCAATTATGGAGTGAAGGGTTATTTTGCGAAAATACCAAACACATGGTCCTACAGGGTGAGATAAAAAAGGAATATTGAGATTTTTATATGAATTTGGGACCCGAAATTTTTTTCTAAAATGACCTCACTCTTAAGTGAAAAATTGACTGTGAGCATTATCGAAGCACGAAAACGCTTCTCTTACCCTTACCTATGATTTGGTAAAGATTATGTGGAAAATGACTATTTTCACTTTAAAAACTCAATTTTTCCCTTGAATCAAGCAAGCATTTTTGCGTTTCGGGAATGATCCAGAGGTTCACCGCATTAAATTACCTCTAGAGGGGTCATTTTTAGACAAAGTTTTGGGTCCCAAATCCATGTAAAAATCTTAATATTCCACTTTTTTAACCTCACCCTGTAGTATTTGGTATATTGAGGCGATATAATTCGAATAGGGGTGGTGGGTTATTTTGAAACACCCTGTATAAATTACAACAAAAAATTTAGCTAATAATTCAATAAAAGTAGAAAAATATATAACATCAAGTTATATTGAGTGTAATGGATTAGGTAATGTAGTAAGTTTATTTGCTATTATTTTTAAATCTGACATCTAATAAAAAAATTAATCCGTTTCTGGTTAAAAGAGCCTAAAATGGATTTTTGGAGCTAAAGTCGTTTTATGGCCAAATCTCGGTTAGCTTGAATCCGTTGAAGCTCAGCAATAGCTCTTTGAATGTTAAAATATTATCAATTGACTTACTGGATGACTCCTTATCCTTTTTCCTTATGCCATTATAAGAATCTATATACAGACTAAAATTATAAAAGTTACTTTTTAGATGTATAGATTTGCATCATTATATGGGTTAGGTAGAAAAACTGGACGATTACCATATTTTGAAAAAAGTAAAAAATGTGTTCGAGATTATATGGAAGAAATTAAGAAAATATTTCCAAATTTTTACAATAATGTTAAAATATTAGTAAATTTTTATTCTATTATCAATTTTATATGTTAAAATTAGAGTAGTCAGAAGCAAGATACATCATCTGTGAAATTTGCTATGACTTGTTGTGATTATGATGACCCAAAACGGTATAATTAAAAAAAATTAATCTATTTTTTGGTCGTCAGATGACGGGGGATACCCAGTGTCTAACTTCAACCAGACAAAATTTTGGGGCGGACCTCAAGAAAGAGACAAGGCTCCTACCTGAACACTTGTTTATGCCAATAGAGATCCATGAACTTTGATTACTTGGAATCAGACAAATTTCAAAAATTATGATAAAACTTAATAATTTCAACTTGATCATGTATATAAAAATTTTAGCTTAACAAATTTCACTTCAAAATATCTTATTCTTAAAGGCAATGAGTTACAAGCATATCGTTATTTTGACGAGTATAAAAATTACATTAAAGAATTTTTTACATGCGATAATGACTTAATGATCCATGTACATAAAAAAGCACATAGACTTTTTAAGTGATTTTTTAAGTATTTAAAAAAAAATCAAAAATTAGAAATGACTTGTCGCACAAAATATGCATGCATATAAGAAGAGGAGACTTTTTTAAAACTGGTTTTTTGGAATCCCAAGAAGGTTTTGTTTTATCTAGTGTTAATTACGTAACAGATTATTTAAAAGTATGATTAATTTTATCATTAAATTTTATAGTTTAAGAATACTTCTTACATACGTATATCCAGCGTAAAAATTTGGTCCAGCTTGAAGAGGGTGGGGGAAAGTTACATGAAAATTTTTTTGACTTTTTTAATCACCTCGCTCTGTGCAGAGAAAATTTTATATTGATTTTTCCGTGAGTTAATACAAAAAATCAGCGCAATAGTCACAAAATTTTTTTGAAAAGTGACAATTTAATTCTGGAAATGCCTGGAAAATGAAGAATTAGCAAAAATGATGAATAATGAAAATATGGAAAATTTTGGACATAGAGTGAAAATTTGATAAATTTTGATCATTTATATGAAAAATCATAATGAAGGCCATTAGGATTTTTAAAAATAGGAAAAATTTTGGCAAGCATATAAGGGGATGGTCCAAGGGAGAAAATTTCCAGGTTTTTTCTAGGTTTCCAGTTTTGCCAGGTTTCCAAGTTTGGGGGAAGGAATCGATTTTTACACTTTTTCAATTATGAATTCTTAAGCAAACAAATCTTAGAAAAAACAACTTGCTATGAATGTATCAGTGCTTTTTATTGGAGACGATCTAATTTTTATAAAGAATGTTTCAACCAAGCTTAATGTATGAAAGAATAAAACTAATTTTAGTATTTATCTTTAGATGACTTATTTTATACGAGAAAACATGACTCGCGGTGAAGACCATTGCTTTGGAACACATTATTGCAATTCGCTTATAATCTCTGCGGGTGCTTCAACTTTTGCATGGTGGATTGGGTATTTGAAAAAAATAGATGGACCCGTATTTTACAATTCAATGATAAATAGGCCATCCTCCAGCAAATTTTATTTTAATAAACAAAAATTTGATTATGAAGGATACCCAAAATATTGGGTAAGATTAGCCTTGAAAAACAATTCAATAGTTGTGGATAACAAATGGTATTTGGAAAAAATTGGAAGAAAAATAAATATTTAACCTTGGTGTTATTCATATATATAGAGGGGCAGTTTTTGGAAAATGTGAGTGGGAAGGGGAGGGGGTATGTTTATTATATTTGTCAACTTTTTGTGTGGGGCCTATTAAAAGGAAAGATAGATGCTCCATTTGGAGGAGATCTTCATTTTTTGGCTTGCCCAAATGAGGGAGAATATCTGATCCCCTCTTATTGTACAGGGAATTGGTGCACCCACAAATTAAAACAATTTTCATAAGGAATTTATTCATAATAGAATTTTTCTCAAAAAATAGTGTTATAAAGTTGTTCGTGATCTCAAGAACAACGTTGGGAACATCACTTTTTGGAATAAAATTTTTGTGAAGAAAATCCTTATAAAATTGTTTAATTTGTGGAGGGAGCTAAAGGTCTATTTATAATGGGCTCAACGGATGAAGCAATACATGATGCGTTTATAACTTGACGTGGCTTCAAAAATTGTTCCAGAATGTTAGCGCTTCAAATTTATTCAAAATTATGTATTTTGACCTATTTATTTCAAATGATACAGCCTTTGCGGATTTACAGAGATTTAAGGACTTAAAATCATGATTTTCCATATGATGCAAAAAATCATTCAAAAAATGTTGCTTATAGTTTTTTACTGAAATACTAGCCTAAATTCCGCGCCTATCGGTGCGGATTCGGGCCTATAGGCTCGGATTCAAACGTCTACATTCCGCATTTTACACAAACAAATAATTGGTATAAGAAAACGATTGAAACTTTTACTTTTATATTTTAACGATTGAAACTTTTATTTTGGATGCCGCAAAATTGTTGTTTATTTATTTTATATATAATTTTTTCAACATTTAGCAGAACTATGAAATTTTCGCTTTTTTTGCTAAATTTCGTAAAAATTTAGCAGAGCTTTGAAAATTTTGCATTTTTTTATTAGGAGATGTGGCGGTAGAGGAAAAGAGAGATGGGAATAGAGAGATAGGATTTTTACAAAGATCTTAAGACACGGTCTCTGAAAAGCGTTCAAACGAGAGGAACAATTTTCAAAAAGTGCGATCCGGAATTTGTTATAGTGGAGAAGTTTTTAGTTATGATGAGTGCATAAAAAATTCTACTACGACATCTCGCAATTCTTTTACTATAGATGGAAAATAACCATTTTATCCTTTTCTTATACTATAGAAAAAGGCATGTGCATTCAATCCACTCTAAAAACTTTATTTTAAATTTGTTTATTTCTGGTATTTTTTATTTTTAGCCCTGTTGTCAGGCTAAATTTATAAAATAAAACTGAAGGATATATCGTTTGACTTTATTTTTTAAACCCATTAAAAATTTCATGGTTTTTTGGATGTCATGCGTGTTTCCGGATGCCACCAAACAAATCAAAAGCTTTTCTGATAAAACCTTTTTTATTTGCAGGAGCAATATTATCGAATGTTCCGTGGAAAATGGCGTTTTTACATATTATGTTAGAGCACAACTAGAGCTTTCATAATCACTATAT
>JAQGBS010004239.1:0-10534 GCA_034698545.1 Acrobeloides obliquus
GTTTCGAAAGTTCGTTTTCGAAAATTCTCATTCGTAATTTCGTTTTCGTAAATTCGCCTTCGAAAATTCATAGTGCCATGATTTTTCTTTTCGAAGCGGTAAAAGGTCATATTTATAGAACACATTTTGTGTTCCCAGTTGTAACAAAATTTGTGAACACTTTAAGCTCTGTATTTCAAGAGTTCGATTAAACAAACCACAAACGATCTAAGGAGAATTTTTGTTCTTTTACAGAATCAGCAAAAGGCCTTTTCACTAAGTTTTTGCTCTTTGATAAGTTCGACAGAAAGTCAGACAACAAAAATTTAATATATTTTTTTGCCCCCTAAGAGAGAAACTATTAATCTTCAAAATTTTCCAAAATTATATGGTCTCATGGAATTCAGATTCTGTCAAAAATTTACCTCAACTCTTGGCAACTGAAGTTTCCAGTCCAAAAAATGTTCGACCACCGTATTTAGATTCATCAAGCCAAATGGCTCATCATTTTTCTAAAATTTCATATTTTTAACCCCCTATTTTTTCCTTCAATACCCACCTTTTGTGTACGATAAGCCGCAATTGTATGAGCGATCATCTCATTGTCAACATGTCCGTCAAAAACGGCTACTTTCGTGTCGCCAACAAGTTCAAATCGGTGTGTCATTTTTTCAAAAGTTTCTTTCACAAAATCCAAAAAATTCCAAAGCCGTTCAAAAATCGGTCCAACTTTCAAATATCAATCAAGTTCAATCGGAGATTTTCCTGGAGGGATGCTACCAAGGAGGTTTCGGACGATGGTCGCTGTTGAATGGAGGAATGAGCCGAATTCTCGAGCTCAATGTAATCTGTAAAATTTATTTTTAATTTATAAAAAAAATCAAATTTTTGCTGGCTTACCAACTCAACGGAGAGGGCCTCCGCTTCAATTCCAGTGCTGCTGATTTTCGAAGTTTAAGTGCTGTCCACAAATAAAAAATACCCAACACAGAGCCGACAGGTGCTTGTGTGGGCAATATGAGCTTTTTTACCTTAAAAAATAATGAGATGGTCATTTAAAAAAATATGAAAATGTGGATTTCAAAAATCGCGAAGTACAGTCGACCCTCGATAGCAGGACAAGGAGGGAAAATCGGACACTTCCGGGCCGAGAATGGCCGCTTATCGATAGGGTTTTTTATATTGGAGTCAGTCTGCCCGGACCTGATTTAAAATAGATTGTCGGCTAATTATCGAAGGACGCTTATCGACGGTAGACTGTACAAATAAAGTGTTATGAAATTGACAGGTACAAATAAAGTGTTGATAAAATTCCCCTCCTCCAATTCGATATAGTGACCCCTCCCTTGGAGTGTCACTATAAAGACTGTATTTCAAACTGCGTTTTTTGACACAGTTTCAATCTGCCTATTTCGTTGAATAGTTTCTCTGCGTAAAATCATCCAACAAATTAGTTTTGTTATCAACAATTTTTTTTTGACGATTGCAGTTTGAACATGTAACGAAATAGGCAATTTGGAATTGAGACGAAAATCGTAGTCAACAACTGCGTTTGCACATGACTGACCACAAGAACATAAACAGACCTAATTCCATGATTTTTCTTTCATCGAAACTAGGGTTGTCGTATCGATACGAACCCTAGTCATTTCATTAAGTTTTTGCTAAGTCAGACAAAATGAAATTTTTTTAATAAAAAAAATTTCATTTTGTCTGACTTTATGTCGAACTTATCAAAGAGAAAAAACTTAATGAAATGACTAGGGTTCGTATCGATACGACAACCCTATTGTATTTCAAGAGTTCGATTAAACAAACCACAAACGATCTAAGGAGAATTTGTGTTCTTTTACAGAATCAGCAAAAGGTCTTTTCACTAAGTTTTTATTCTTTGATAAGTTCGACATAAAGACAGACAACAAAGAAATTTTAAGCTAAAAAAGTAAAATTTTAAAAATAATTTTAATTAAATTAATTCAACTGAATTTCATAATTGAAACATCGCCCCCAAAATCCAAATTCCAAAAAACCATATCTCCTTCAATTTTAATCTAATAAATTCCTTTGTTGTCTGACTTTCTGTCGGACTTATCAAAGAGCAAAAAGTTAGTGAAAAGACCTTTTCTGATTCGGCATAAAAATTTCGAGAGAAAAAAGTCAATTTTTGATTAAGTTCGAAATTACATAGATCCAATTGTTATTGACTAAAAGCACATGCTGGCAGGCGCATAATTAAAAAAATATCCACATGACAAAATAATAGCGAAAATCTATTATATAAACGCCTTTTATGACATAAAATTTTCCATAAAGAAGATGTTTTTATATGGTAACTTATCGTTTCGCCAACTTGTTTTATTTGAAAAGTTTGGTCTGTGATGTCACCTTACAAAAAACATCCTTGATTCTAAAACGAAAACATATGCGATGGGTTGGACAAATTGTCGAGTTCGTCAAATGAAAAATTTGATGAAATGATAAGCGACCGTTTTCTACGTAATCGTTTGCGGACAAATAAAAATCAACACAAATCACGTCACCTTTTTTCCCCCACTATTTTCTAATAGCACTAATAAAATGGGCCTAACATAGGAATCAAGCTGATAAATAAGAAAATCTTAAACAAATATAAACTAGGACACCAGAAGGACACCTGCACACCGCCATCTCCGGCAGCCACTCTTTATCCAACTAAAAAATCATATCAGAAATCACTGGTCTTCGAAACAAATAGCGCACCAAAGACCTGCAAGAAGAAAGCCAGCCAATCGAAACAAACGCATCTCTTCAACAATATATATATGACGAATACGCCTTTCATCAGCCGATGAACAAGAGCCACCGAGAAGAGACACTGAATGCGCTAAAATTCCAAAACCACGGGGTTTTAAAGCGATTGCCTTTGGACGGATTGCGTATTTGAACTCTTCGTCTCTCCAGCAGCGAGCAATTTAGTGCACGTTTATCAAATGGAAAATCGGAGAAAACGAAAAACATCCTAGATACTGAAACGAAAACATATGCGGAGATGGTGGAAGAAGAAGCGGAAATTTGTCTATAAATATTGCGATGAACAAAGAACAGTGACGTATGTTTTGATAAAAGTAGTGATACTGATCTAATTTATGTGAAAAATTAGTCATTTGGTACACTTAATGACCGGAAAAAAGACAAAAAATTTTTGGTTTTTTCAAGGAAAGAGACCATATTTGAGTGCAAGAGGACGCAACAAATTTGATTAATCGTGAGCTCTCGATTTAAGACTATAAATTAAGGAGAATGGATTTTGGTTGTATGACGAGTAAAAATACCAATTGGTATTTTGACTCGTCATACAACCAAAATCCATTCTCCTTAATTTATAATCTTAGGTCGAGAGCTCATGATCAATCAAATTTTTTGCGTCCTCTTGCACTCAAATATAGTCTCTTATTTGACATTTACTAAAACAATACACAGATCACTTCAACCCGTGACACAACGACGCTGTGACGGCAATTTGTAAAAGTACGACTGCGCTGAACGGCGTCGAACGGGGCACCAAACTGGGCATCGAACACGCCAAAGGGTCCAAATTAGGCTTAGGCCTAAGCCTAGACCTAGGCCTAAGACTAAGGCTAAGGCTAAGGCTAAGGCTAAGGCTAAGGCTAAGGCTAAGGCCTAGGCCTAAGCCTAAGACCTAAGCCTTAGGCTTAGTCTTAGGCCTAGGTCTAGGCTTAGGCCTAAGCCTAATTTGGACCCTTTGGCGTGTTCGGCGCCCCGTTTGATACCCCATTCGGCGCAGTCGTACTTTTACAAATTGCTCTGTGACGTCACAACGACTAGCGTCGTGACATAGTGGAATGTCACAACTGCTAGCGCCGAAAAATGCGTGTCACAATGGCTAGCCTTCACCCTTACTCGACCCCAAGGTGGTAGCATCCCACCACGCTACAGAGACAAAAACACACGTTTATAAATAGAAGTAGAGAATTCAGTCTACATTGAACGCCTCAACTTTTCTCTAAAAAAAGTAAAAATAAACCACAACTCGTCTCACCACCACTGACTAATCCTACCGAGTGAGCAAACCTCCGATAAATAAATAATGGACAGCGCCGGTCAACACGCGGAATACCACTCCTACTCGAATCGAGTCGTCTATGTGCATCCAGTCCAGAAAATGCCAAAGAAATGGAGGAAGATGGCGTTGAAAATGGCCAGTTAGTCAAGTCTTATGATTGAAAGATGAGAAATTATAATCTGATCGGAAGAAAGTCTAGTTTTTGGGTTAATTATTGTCGAGTTATCGGCCGGAAATGTAGGAAAAGTAATATATATATTTTGAAATTTGAAAAAATGATATTTAAAGGCTCTAGCAAAATTGGAAATGTAAAAATTTCTTCGTTGTCTGGTTTCTGTCCAACTTATCAAAGTTCAAAAACTTAATGAAAAGACCCTTTTGCTGAATCCGAATCAACAAAATGGTCATTTCAATAAGTTTTTGCACTTTGATAAGTTCGACAGAAATCAGGCAATGAAGAAATTTTTGCCTTTCCAATTTTGCGCGGTTGTAACTTTTTCCAGGAAAGTAGTGAGTTAATTTTGAGTTTTAAAATGAACTCATATGATCTTTGACATTCCCTGTTTGTACATTGATCGTTCATCGATCATGTACATGCTTCTTCATTGTTGTTTTTGTTCGAGCTTAAGAAAATGCCGCGGCGGCGGCTTATCGTTTGGATCAGGAAGAAAAATGGGAAAATGTTTGGGCTTGGGAAGTGGAAAAAGTGCGAAAGGAATTTTTGGAGAATTGAATTTTTGTACGAGGAGAGGCGTAAAGTGATAGAGGTCATAGGTCAGTAAGGGGAGTTTCCCCCTGACCCACTTACTCATGGAGGCTCTAGAAAAATTGGAAACGCAAAATTAGAAACGATGAAAAAACAAAATTGGAACGCAAAAATTTCTTTGTTGTCTGGTTCTGTCGAACTTATCAAAGTGCAAAAACTTATTGAAATGACCATTTTGTTGATTCGGATTCAACAAAAGGGTCTTTCCATTAAGTTTTTGAACTTTGATAAGTTCGACTGAAACCATACAACTTGCGTTTCTAATTTTCTTTTTGTAACTTTTTAGCGTTTTCAATTTGCTAGAGCCCTCATGGACTCAAAATTGAGGGGGACCACTTCATCGGAGGTCTCTTCCCCACCTTGCTAACCTATGATAAAGGTCCTATGGTTATCCCAGGACCTCGAGCTGGGGTTTTGTGATTTTGAGAGAAATAGATTTCCAGAGTTTTGTGAAAAAGAGTTTTTCTTCGAGAAGTGAATTGGGCTTAGGAAGTAAGGCCGAGAAACTTCCTGAAGTTTTTACTCTCCTATCCCCTTCCTAGGAAACTGTCTTTTCCTACCAGCAGGCGCTGGTGCCTGCTGGTTTTAAATAGTCCCGTAGACAGAATCCGTTTTTGAGGGTGGGGGCTAAGGTGAAAAACCTCATAACACAAAAATAATCATGGATATTGAGTTATACACTATAGAAATTTTGCATTTTCAATTCATTTTTTCAGATTTTAGACCTCATTTTTAGATCAACGTCTAAAAATGAGAGGGGTTAGTGCCAATTTTGGATAAAAAATCTCTATTATCCTACAACGTGGTCTAACTTTTTAAGAGCTTAGTTCTCAGTTCAGTTTATTTAAAAAAATTCTTAAATCACATCTCAAAATAAAAAGATAAAGGACGCTATCCTACATGACGAGCATGTAGTCTAGCTCCTCTACCCTACTAAAATCATTTTTCAACTTGATTTTATAGAACGACATTTCTAGTTTAAAGCATTTTTAACGAGTTCAAATTTTGATAGACCATGAAGTAATTTTCAACATTTATTCTCTGCTTTTTTTAAATTGGCTGTTAAGTTTATTTATATTTTTTAATCTAAAAATTTTGAACAATACAAAAAATCTATTTTTGGTTCAAAATTAAAATAGATAAAGGACACTATCCTACAAGGACTGACCTGTAGTCTAGCGCCTCTACCTTGACACTACACTTCGCACATTCTTTTTATAGAACAACATTTACAGTTTAAACTTTTTTAATGAGTTCGAAATATTGTTAGCCGATGAAGTAATTTTTAATATTTTTTAAAGCTAACATTTTCTTTGAAAATGACTAATTTTATTGTAATCATTGAGTTAAAGTAAAATTACTGGCGTGCATACATAATGCTATAAATTTTTTTTTGAGAAAGTCGTGTTATTAAGTTGAAAACAGAGGGCTTAAGCTCTACAAAAATAAAAAATTGGCGTCCCCCGCTAGTCAGCAAGGGGCTTCACCTGACGGGCATGTTTTTGAATCCCTGTTTTTGGAATTTTGAAGTCATCAGAGGCTTTTTGAGCTCTACTGCGCAGTCGATCCTCTAGGAGAGGAGAGCACAGAAGCCCACTTCCCGAATCTAAAGATCTGAAAAGGTCTTATGACTCGAAAAGGCCCGTCAGGAACTTTATTCAATCGTCTTTCTTTTATACAACGCTTTTTTGGCAAGAATAAACTTTTGATAAGTTCGAAAATAGTGCATACACAATGCTAATTTTTTTACTTTTTTTCAGTGGCGAGCTAGTGGAGAATTTTTGAAAAGTTTATGCGCCACTTCATGCATGTCCTTTGTTAATTCAGTTTTTGACGGGCTATTTCGAGTCACTTTGGGGGTGTTCGCCCCCAAAACCTGGAAAAATAAAAAAATTCTCCTAATGGTTCCCCATATGTTTTTGCCGAACGAATTCATGTCATCACATAAATGCTAAACAAAATCCTCTTTTGCTATTTACAGAGAAACCAAAAATTACATAGTAACAAACAATGATGAATAACACATGATTACGTCTCTGCTAGTCATAAATAAGATTCATGCAATGAGTATATTTTTGAATCCCTAGTAGTTTTCGAAATTTTGAAGCGTCACATTTTTCTTCAGACAAAAAAATCTTCGTTTATAAAAAAATTACATGTTGTCTAACATATTTATCGAACTTATCATAAAAAAACAAGCTTTATGCGATAGTTGAGAATAGTGATAGAAATCCGGGTCAATATGAGTTCATAGTTGTAGTAGACAACATAGAAATTTTGCATTTTCATAAAATTTTATTTTGAAAATACAAAATTTCTATCATGTCTAGCACAATTATGAACTCATATTGACCCGGATTTCTATCACTAGTTGAGGAAATAAAACAATTCGTATAATAGACAACAAATACAACTATTTATAGCTGTACATTTGAGTGTGTAGTGTTGTAAACTTTTTTCAAAAATTCATGGAAAATTTCACTTTTTTGGGATACCCTGTAATAAGAGCTTAGTTCTCGATTCAGTTATCTAAAAAATTTTAAAAAAATCGTAAATTACATCCCAAAATAAAAGGTAAAGTACGCTATCCTACATGACGAGAATGTAATCTATAGTGTCTCTACCCTACTAGAATCATTTTTCAACTTGACTTTATAGAACGACATCTCTAGTCTAAAGCATTTTTAACGAGTTCAAAATTTTTGCTAGACCATAAAGAAATTTTTACATTTTTTTCAAAATTCAAAAAAAAGTTATTTGTCTAAAACATTTTTGAACTCATTAAAAATGTTTCCGAGCAAAAAAGGCACCGTATAAAAGGAGCCTTCAGTTTGAAATTTTAGGGCATATGGCTATTCGACTCCCAGTTCTTTCGGTGTCAATAGTCCATTGCCTTTTGCATCAAAAAATTTTTCTATCCCATTTAAAAAGCTCAGAAACAAGAAAAAAGCATGATATCTATGAATTAGAGACCGGATTTTCAAACAACCGGACCAGGAAGACGAATTGACTGGGGCCGGGGAAAACCGAGGACCGTGGGTTTTTTCCGCATGTTTTTACCCCTATGGGGTCATTCTATCAAAAAAAATTTCAATTGGGTAGCCCCCCCCCTATTGTGTAGTAGCTCGTGAAAAAATTATATAGGGTGTTCAATAAAGTCTAATAGTGTAGAGCGCCGAAGGCGCTACCAATTACAGCTCGGTAGCGGAAAGTACCACAGGCGCTACCAATTACAGCTTGGTAGCGTAGAGCGCCATGGGCGCTACCAATTACAACTCGGTAGCGTAGAGCGCCGCAGACGCTACCAATTACAGCTCGGTAGCGGAAAGTACCGCAGGCGCTACCAATTACAGCTCGGTAGCGAAGAGCGCCGCAGGCACTACTAATTACAGCTCGCTAGCGGAGAGCGCCACAGGCTCGTCGGTCTAGGAACATACTTTTTTTTGTTGAAAAAAATAGCCTTGGTCTAGGAACTCCATTATATTCTTCTTCCATATTATTGATTGTTTTCAACAAAATTCCTCCCATTTTTGTGAACAACACAGCATTATGGAACAGGTGTACAAACGATGACAGCTCATCGACTCAGGATTTTATTGGACAATTCAAAGCTAACACACGTTATTCATCGACATCTAATTTGAGCCAGCTATTTATCATATCGGAATTTTGTCGGTGTTTGACGATTTTTAGGAAATTTCATAATCTTTTTTAGATTTAGATAATCTTTTTTAGATTTATAGTATGGCTGTAACAGGGAATACTTTTGATCAAAATAACTCGAAATACCATGTTTTGTGCAAAAAAGTTCATGTTAGGGTAAGGAAAAGGTTGGAAAGTTGTATTTGAACAAAAGTTTAGTTAGCGGCCAGAGCTGTGTCAGTGATTTTGGCGCTTGGACTGATAACAAATTTGATTTATTCGGTCACGAGAACGATGACAGTTGTTTTGTATTCATGGGTTTCCGGAGCTTTTGCAGTTGGGGTGTATGGAAGTTTGTTATATGGTGTTTTTAAGGAAAAGAAGATGTTTACACTTCCGTATTTGATGTTTCAAGTAAGCCTGTATTACTCTATTTTTTCAATACACAGAAATGTTCCCCTGAATCAGGGTCAGGGAAGTAAAAAAGTTTTTTATTACTCTTTTTTTGTTCGATGATTACTCATTTTTTGAAGCTCTTTGATATTTTTTCATAGAAAAGTCGTATGAAACTAATCGAATTTTGTTTTGAAAAACCTATTCCTCAAAATTTTCAGGCTACATTCATGATTATTCTTGGCATAGTCCTATTAATTTTCATATTCACCTCTGCATTTTCAAGCTCCCCCCTCGAGACCATCGCCACCGATTTTGGCGGCTACGATTTTACTAATCGAACTAATGCTCAGATTAACGCTGGTAAACAAGTTTACAAATGATATTTTCGAAATCCGAAATTGTTTAGACGTCCGTTCATTTTCTGTAATCATGATTTTGCTCTTGGCAATCTTTATAGTGGTACAACTCTGGTTCTTTGAGGTCATCTATCGATTCTACTATTTCTTGAAAGATAGAGAGACTTCGTTCAATTTCAACATGGACACGGATTTCCGCATTGGGGATTGATATGGAAATGGCACATAAATTCGTCTAATACTTTCTTTAAAAAAATGTATATTGACACTTTTGCATAAAATTACTTCTTTCTTTTAAATTAACACTTCCCTGTAGACGTTAAAGGACCAGGACCAGTCCACAAAGGACTAGGCCAGTCAGTTACAATCATATAAAAATGATATATTCGGAAAGATCATGAAAAATTGAACATTTTTTGTTTTTACGGCATTATCTGAATCGTTTTCCTCATCGAGATAAATGCATTTGAAAACATGAATTCGTTACATGTTTTCGTTGTAATAATCAAGCTTTTTTGAATTTTTTGCGGAAAAATGGTAAAAAAATAGCATGGATCGACAGAGAATTTTATGCTGAATAACTTTGCTAATTGAAGTTTGCGTAAAAAATTATTTTCTCCGATCAAAAATGTAAAATAAGTTTAAATTCATGCAGGGTTTTCGTTTCACTATACAAAAATTTAGACTTAATTTACATTTTTGATAAAAGAAAATATTTTTTTACGCAAATTTAAATTAGCAAAGTTGTTCAGCATAAAATTCTCTGTCGATTCATGCTATTTTTTCACGATTTTTCGCAAAAAATTCAAAAAAGTTTGATTATTACAACGAAAACATGTACACGAATTCATATTTTCAAATGCATTTATCTCGATGGGGAAAACGATTCAGATGATGCCCATTTATAGAAAATTATCAAGTCTTCATGGAGTTTTTATGTGCATGTCGTTTTGCTTGGGAATTTTATGAGAATGTAAAATTTTTTGTTATTTTGCATAAATTTATTTTCTTGTAGTCATTTTTTAAATTTTGTACACTCATGCCGAGTTATAGCCTGTTTCAAAAAGAGATACTATAAAAACTTCCCGATCCCAGTTATGAGCGATTTCATCCGATCTGGTAAGTTAAGCAACTTGGGCCCGCAGGTTCGATCCCGCTAGGAGCAAATTCTTTTTGCAGTACCCAAAACTGATAAAAATTTTTGCCTAGGGATGTTTTTATGCGGGGAACACGAATCCGCTGTTATTTTTTCATTAAAAATTTTGTAAAAAATAGAAATTTTAATTTTTAATAAATTAAAAATCGTGATATGAGTTCATGTTTTGAGTTAGA
>JAQGBS010004240.1:0-10533 GCA_034698545.1 Acrobeloides obliquus
GAGTATGGGAATCGAACCTGGGTGAATGCTCTCTTGAGCCTGCCAAATTTTTTTACCCTGTACTTATTTCAAGTCTTTATTTATAGAACAAACCACCATTAGATATTTCTTGCGTTGTTTCAATTGGTACGGGTAGAATTCCGCCTCGCAAAATTGAGACGGTGGATCTAGCTATGCCTTCTAATCTAGAACTTTCTCTAAATGCCATTTTGAATATGAAGAAAGCCGTTGAAGCTATTTGGAATCTTAAAAACATGCTGATTGAACAGGTATATACCGTCAACATGTAAAAAGATCGATGTTTAATTTAGGTAGCATGCTCGGATGGTCAAGTCGTGGAGCGTGCGACGTCGTGGGCGCATTCATTGCGAGCTCCATTCTTCCGTTTCACACCACAACTTCCGTCCGAAATTGCATTGGATGCAAAAGAAGATGAAGTTGTTGTTCAACTTATGTGGACGACCAAGGTAAAGTCTGATGTTCAAAGTGATAATGAATGATAAGATAACGCATTTTGAAAACAGTGGTAACGAAGTATTTAAATTCTAATCAGAAGGACTCTGTAAAATTGGCACAGAAACCTACAGCATGGTGTCAACATGAATGGAATTTTGATGTCTAACAACCAGCTAGACTCATCAACCCCAGGATTCTTCACACATCGATATAAGAAAAGAACAACTACAAATTGCTATACCTACGCGGTACCAATCATTGCAGAACATGGAAAAGAAACCATTACAACTTCAGCTAGAGACGCTTCCAACTTCAAGATTGAAGACGAACAATTCAATTTGACACAATGTGATAACGTTATCACATGGTGTCCAATTGCATTGTTCGCCTTCAATATTGCAGTTGTTTTTGTCTCCAGCTGGAGTTGTAATGATTTTTTTCCATGTTCTGCGATTTTCCATGATTGGTACAGTGTGGGTATAGCAATTTGTAGTTGTCCTTGTCTTATATCATGTGTGAAGAATCCTGGGGTTGGTGGTCTACCAGGTGGGCAAAAAAAACCGGATTTTCTCTATTTTTGCGAAAATTGTCATTTAGCATTCAAAATGACATTGTCTAAGGAGAATCTCATCGAAATTCGAACTCTCCTAAGCATGAACTGTAAACCAAAAAAGATTTATGAATTTCGTGTTGAAAATGAGTTTCGCGGTGCCCGTGATTGGAAACGAACTACGATCTTTGATGCTTGTAAAAAGATTAGAGCTCAACAAGGAAGTGTTGAAAGGAAACAAGGGAGTGGCCGCCGAAGAACAGTGATAACCGAAGAAAACATTGATAGAGTAGCACGCTTGCTTCAAAGTCCACCACGAATTCCAGACACGCATTTAACCGCCCGCAAAGTGGCTCGAGGTACAGAAATTTCGCGCAGCTCTGTTCGAATAATTGCCAAAGAACGTGGTTTAAAGGTAAGAGGGTTCGTGTATCTGACGTCCCTACTGTTCAAGGTCATAATCAGAAAATAGTTGCGAAAGCTTCGCCCAAGATAGGAGAAAATAGTCGAGAAAAACAGAAGGCAAATTCAACAAGATTTAGGTTGGCTTGTTTCTTTGTTTATTGTTGTTTCATTCTGTTAGTTTGATCAATATGGTTTTGATAGCTTAGACATGGTTTTTCACGCGTTCTCGATGATCGCAATCGATTTCTAGCATAAAAATACCCTAATAGTGTCATTTTTAGTGAAATTTTCGCAAAAATAGAGAAAATCCGGTTTTTTTGCCCACTCTGTACAAACTCTAGCTGGAGACACTTATCACATTTACTCTTATCACTTTGAACATCACTAGTAAAGCCTAAAAACTCATAGAAAAACTTCTTTTTAGGTCTATATGGCAGCGAACGCCAATCAAAAGGCGAAAAGTTTGGCAGAATTTCTCAAGCTGTTTCCAGCATAATTTATTTAAAAAATTTTATTCTTGTTTTATATCCATATGAAGAATCCTGGGATTGTTATAATATTATTTAAATAAAGCTTTATTACACTATACAGCAGTTATTTCCTTATCTTTCTCTTCATCCTCATTCGTCCATTGCTCAGTAGCGTATAGGACGGCGTCATGAATTGTTGGGAAGAATAAACTTTTTGGAATAACCGAGTGAATGCCACAAACTTGGCACATTCTTCGAACTTGAGCTAAAATTGGAAATTAGAAACAAAACTGGTTCGATTCAATCAAACCTTTCGAAGATGCCACTAATAACTGGACATTGTACTTGTTTTTGAGCTCTATTGCGAAATCTTTGAGTGCTGCAGCACCCATGCTATCCATGTGAGTAAAACCGGATGTGTCCAAAATAAGAAATTCCACATTCAATGCACTTTCATGGCTGACCGAGCTTTTTAGTTCAGCATTTGCTTCAACAACAAGTTCAATACCCCGAGACTTGAATCGACTACAGTTAAGGAATAACAAGGGCGCATCGAAACGATATGTGACAATATGAGGATAGTTTGAATGTCCTCTAAAAAAGTTTTAATGCTGTTCAAAAAGTGTGTAGCTTACTCATATCTATGATAATCTCGGTAAACATCTGTATCACCAATTTTGGCCAGCCGAACAGCTCGGGGACTAAAAATGTAGAAAATTTTATAACATGGTTATTATTTATTTTACCATTGAACTCGAACGACAACAGTAATCAGGGCAAAGGCAATGGAACAAATCAAGCCTTCACTAACATCCCAGGCTATAGTGACAACAAAGCTTACCACCCATATGAGCTAAAAAAATAGTAGTGTTTCAAATACTTAGGCTTACAGGATATGTGAAAATTATCCGACCCCTTATAGTAAGATATATCTAGATACTTTTTTCGCCATAACTTTTGATAGTAACAACCATACACCGAGATCTTTGTGTCATTTTAAAGCTATGAACGTAAGCTTTAAAAAGACACCAAGATCTCGATGTATAGATGTTCATAACAAAAGTTGTGGTGAAAAATATAAGACAATAGGAAGTTGGATAATTTCCGCACACCCTGTATGCTTAGGCTTGAGGTCTTAGGCTTACAGGATGTGTGGAAAGTATGAACTGTCCTAAAGCTAAAAAAGTCGGACAAGTGTGGTGCAGAGGATAGAAATTAAAGCTGTGTGAACCGAACCGATCTCTATAGCTGAGCTGTTGAACCGAATAGCTAGTTTTTATAAATCGGTCTATACCGGTGGTCGAACCAAACCGATCGAAGTACTTAGTTTCTACCCACTGCACCACGCTTGTCCAACTTTTTGTCTCTCTTTTTTCGTTAATACACAATATAATCAATAAATTTTCAACAAAAAATTAAAAACTCACAAAGTCATATATAGAAGTCTGCCATAACAGACCTAGTTGAGTAAATTGCATTAGCATAGGTCGAAGCGCTATGGCTATAATAGATGACAAAACACACTAAAATAGACTAAAATAACCAAGTTTGAGACTCAGCCTACCGTAGGTAAGTCATAAAGAAGAGGACCAACCCATAAAATCACGATCAACATAATCACAGCTGATATAATACTTGAAATCTAAAATAAAATTCATAGAACTTAAAAGACAATTTCTGTAATTTTCGATCTTTAAGCATCAAAGTAGTCCATACAGAATTTTTGAACCCCTTATTTTTCATCTGAAATCACTATAACCCTAGATTTTCGGATTATGTTGATTCCAAAAATGAGCATAGGCTTTAATGGAACGAGGAGAATGGAAAGATACGGATGAAACGATCAAATAAAACGATACGAATGAAATGAAACCAAATTCAGGGTTTTCGTGTCAATATTCAGGCAAATTCAAATAAAACGGTCGAATAAAACGATACAAATAAAACGATGCGAATGAAACGAACAAAAATGAAACAAACACAAATGAAACGATACGAATGAAACGATCAAATAAAACGATATGAATAAAATAATACGAATGAAACAACATGAATGAAACGATCGAATAAAACGATACGAATGAAACAAAACCAGATTCAGGGTTTTCGTGTCAATATTCAGGCAAATTCAAACCCGTTTCCGGACGCCGTCTAGAAATGAAATCGCCTCATTCGTATCCTTTCGTTTCATTCGAGTCTATCCCCAAAAATGGGTTTCCCTGTTAGATTTCGATTTAAATTTCCAAACCTGAGATTTATTGCCCAATTGCGAATTGATAGTGGAGCGTGACAGACTACCACTTGCAGGGTGGCATAAGAAAAAGCTTGAGAGCAATTGAGTTATGGCTAGTGCACGAACTTCCTATAACTTCAAAAGTTTTATTACGGCAGAAGAGAGTTACCTGGCTAGCACTAACGTTGTAATTATGCTTTTGACCAAATAATTTTGCCACAGAGAATGTGACAACATAAATAACGATGGCAATAATAATCGCATCCGGAAGTAACTTGATGAACCAAGAAAAATCTGGTATTGCTGGAGCAGGGAATCTTCAAGTTGGAAAATTATTTACCCTTTAGAACAATCAAAAACAAACCCTGTAGGAATATGAGCAATGATTGGCATATCATAACGGGAGTGAAAGTCGAAAAAGTATGAAAGAAGTATCGATACAACAACCTATTAAAATAATTTTCAAATTTATATGTCTAAATCATATAACTTACTACTAACAGTTCGAAAGGTATTGGAAGTGGACATTTCTTAGCCACCCATGGGTTGATAAAAGTTTTGCCGACGTATAGTAAAATTAAAGATGCAAGTGCAAGAATTAGTACACGCCAATTAGTATCTTCGATACGCGAGAAAAAGTCGTATGCCACCTAAAAATTTCTTTTATTAACACTATATTGCTCCAAATAAACATAAAGCCACTTTGTTTTTGACTGTTTGGTTGCGGATTTTTTGAATTTTTTAAAACTAAATCACTTAAATACAATTTTTCAGATTTAATGGCACTGAAAAAAAGCTGTCCGATTGTGAAAATTTGAGGCCTTTCATCAACAGGGCAAGAGAATCGTCAGATTGCGGAGCTATTGGGTCGATCTCATACTGTTATTGACAATTACTCGAGAAACCCGGCTGATTATGGTGCGAAAAAGCAATCTGTTAGACCGAGCAAACTTCGAGCGAGATGAATTTATTGTGCAGTTTCGAATTCGACTAAAAAATGTAGTATCAAGAGCAAATTGGACATTTGAAAAGGTTCCTGGACTTCAGGGAAAGTTGCAACTTAGCAAGATCGAAGAACAAAAAATTCATTAATGACTACAATGCTGCTATTTTGAAGACATGAGGTGGTGGAAATATGAATATTCAATTCGTATCAGTTGAATGTTACGCCAGAGACGGTTCAGTTGACTATTGCGAAGAATCCAGCGCTTGTTCGGCACAAAATGAACAATATGCCAGCTCTTACGAAGAATCTAACGCTTTTTCGGCGAAAAATGAAGCGTTTTTGCGTTACGGAAAAAAATTTTTCCGTTTTTTCGTTATAGTTTTTTTTCGCTTCTGAGAGTCTATTTCGAAAGTTCCGTTTCTAAACGTTCTAAAGCTATTTTTAGCTATAAATTGATTATTCTAATCGTTTGGGTAGAATAAAAAAATCTCATAATTTAGGTCCTTATGGGTACTCATGTACCGCGTATTCTCTGGTCGAATATATATTCTTTGGTCAAATATATTGTTCTAGAAATTGTACACGCGATGCATCAAGCATGGCCGTTATCTAAAACACCGAAAAACAGACGTCAATGGCAACAACTAATAAACATTCGATTGAGTACAAAAAATCATACATGAAATAGCTTGAAGAGCCCACTTCGCTCGGGCAATTTTAGGGCAAACATTTTCGGAATTTGTGAAAAAAGCACATGAAACGCGGCGGCAGTCGTAAATCCACCAACTAGGGGATCTGATAAATACACGGCGATGATGTGAAATTGACACAAGGCCATAATTGCCAAAACAACGCCAATCGTGAATGTGAGACACGCAACAAGCTTAACGGATTCAAGATCGCCAATATCGTTGTCGGGAGTGAACGCCGTAGAATTCAAGTGCCAGTTGAGTGCGCTACCGTGCTTTTCTTCTACGTTTCCAACCATTAGCGCAATTACGGCAAACATGCCTAAATGAAAAGTTAGGTACTACAAAGTATTAGCAATCCCGTGATTTTTTTCAAAAAAAATTTTTAAGGTTTTTTTCTTTTTGAAATGACCTCTGTAGGGGTAACTTTATGCGAGAAATCAATTGCGCGTATTGACAAAACATGAGAACGAGTTTTTTCAAAAAATAAGCCGTATATACTTCATAAGCATGTGATTCTTGTTAAAAATGTGGCCACAAAGAGTCACTTATGAAGTAGATACGGCTCATTTTCTAAAAAAATTCGTTTTCAGGTTTTGTCCATGCGCGCAATCGATTCTCCGCATAAAAGGGGAGGGAAGGCGATGAAAACGGATTTAAACTCGATTTTTGGCGAATTTTTGAAATGTGGGAGCAATAAAAAAACAACCTGTATGTATACTATAAAAAAACGTATTTTTCAATTTTTAAGGGTCAAATAAAGGTTTTCACGCTTCGGGAATGCGCGCAATCGATTTTTTGCATAAAATTACCCCTAGATATGTCATTTTACAAAAAAATTAGAAATTTTTTTCGGATATTAGGCCGTAAAAAATACCCCTCTTTAAGTGGGCTCGCTAATCCTTAGTATTACCAAAAGTTACAAAATTTAATCATGACTAACCTAGTGAAACGTGTTTTGAAGTGCCAAAAATAGAATACAATAATGGTGGCAGAAACGAGCTATACAATCCAATCACAGCTGGGACACCGGCTAGTGAAGCATAAGCCATAGCTACAAATAATGTTTCATGTTTAAAGAGACGTAAAATATGCGACTTACCCTGTGGAACATTCAATATGGCAATCGTGATCCCAGCAACCACATCTGATGACAAATACGACAATTGATAGTCGGACATCCATTGAATTATTGGAACAAACTCTTTGACATAACTCAACGCTCCTTTCCTATCATGCCTGATTAGTCCACGAAGTTTTGCCCATATGGATTTGGAAGGCTCATCATGATAGTCAAACTTCCCATCAAATTCTTCCTGATTATAAGCATTACGAAAAATTTTATAATTTATAGACGATGGCATTTCATAGACACTTAGCTATGTCTACTCACTAAAAAGCAATCAAAAGTTTTATGATCCTTTATCGTATGATTTGAATAACAAAATCAAGTGAGCTACTTCTTGGAGGAATAGGACGATTATGCTCATTGTAAAACACCCCTTTTTATATACTCATTAATTTGACCAATGGTTAATGTTTATAAAACGAAATAACTAAAAGAATAGAAGATAAAAATAGCATTCCGTACGAATGCACTCAAAAAACTGAAAGAGTGCCCTTTTAGGAGGGGATCAATTAGGGTTGCATGTTGGAAATATTTCCAAATTTCTGGAAATATTCTCGGAAATTGGAAATATTTCCAACTTTTTTCGCTTTACAAAAAAAGTTGGAAATATATTTCCACTCGGAAATATTTTCGGAAATTTATGCAACCCTAGGATAAACCCATCCCTTCCAAATTTTAGGGGGAACCACCTCCAAATTTTTAATTTGTATAAATAATTTCTTAACCTCGTCACCGTGTTCCCCACATTCGAAAACCCCCGAGTAGAAAAAAATAATCAAAACTTTAATGCATAATCATATAATAGACCCAAACAGTGGAATTTGGCGATAGCTGAACAAATTTTAACTAAAAAATTTTCTTTTACTTTTTACAAAAAATGACCCCATATAGATAAAACATGATCAAGGAGGTGTTTTCAAAAGTGCAATTTGGTGAAAATTTGCCATAATAAATAACAAAATTAACTATTTTATTTACGCTGATAATAAATCTATTGATCACATTTATTTGGCAAAACAAAAGATAACGGCCATGTGATTTTCGAAACTTGAGAAAAATATTTTTTTGCGCACAAGGCCTAAGCCTAGGCTTATTCTTAGGCCCAAGCCTAGGCATAATCCAAGGCCTAAGCCTAGGCTTAAACCTTTGCGCAAAAATAAGTTTAGGCTTAAGCCTAGGCGTATTCTTAGGCCTATCCTAGGCCTTGTGCGCAAAAAATACCAACCGAAACTTGACATTTCGAAACCGCGTTGATGTTTCGAAACTTAATGAAAAATTTACGGTTGGTCGTTGATTGCCAGACCGTCCGATCTGGCAAGTTAAGCAACGTTGGGCCCTCAGGTTCGATCCCCGAAGGGTAAAATGTTGAAAAATTAAAAAAGTTTTATCAGACCTCCTAAATTCGACCTCGTAGAATGTTTTCCTATTTTTGCTTCCATTAAAAATTTTTACATAAAAAATCTCGATTTTTTGTGATCTCGGTCATTTTGTTGACATTTTCGATGTGTTAACCACATTTTCTTGAAGAATCGGCTATGGAAACTCCAAATCTGAACGAGTTTTGGGTTTTAATAGAGGTTTGACTGTATTTAAAAAAGTTTCGAAGCATCAAGTTTCGAAGGCAAGGGTACATTTCCCAAGCGGACGTTTCCCAAGTGAAGTGCACATTTCCCAAATAGGACATTTCCCAAGTAAAAACTTGGAAATATCTCTTGTGATTTTTCATTTTTTACTTGGGAAATGTACCTTTGCCGTTTCGAAATATCAACTGACCAAGATAACCAATAAACAACAACAAAATATTGTGCAGGTGAAATTTGGTCGTTCTAAGAAGCCTTATATACCAAGACTAAAAGCCGTTTATTTAAACGAAAAACAAAAAAAAAATCGTTCTGGTGTTTTATTTTCGTTGTTCTTGCGCGCATTTTAAGCCAAGATCTAAAACAACGGCTTATGATATCAGAATTTATAACATTTGGAAGTTTGCGTTTAAAGCCACTCCTTAAATTTTTATGTTGAAGTATTTTTTTCAAATTTGATCATTTTTAGATCCTATGCCGAAAAATACCAAGCTAAAGCGCCAAATAGAGGCCCGCGAGAAAGGCGTGCTAGACAAAAAGGCAAAAAATTAAGATAAAACAAAGGAAATGTTGAAAGAGGAGTTGGAGCTTAAAGGGGTTTGGACTTTAGGGGGGGGGGGGGGAAATTTGACAAAAAAATGCCAACTTTTGGGCCTCATTCTGAAAAACCGTAATATTATTTGGAAAAACTTTTTACACCATGTGTTCGGAACACTTTGTGTTCTGTGTTCTGAACCCAATTTGGACCCCAGATAATAATAAAAAGAATTGTTGTAATGTGTATTTTATTGTTTTTTTTTTTGTTGTGTTGACTCTTTGGGTTTTTTTGCTTAGATTTTTACCATTCTATAAATTTTATGTGTTATTTGTTAGTTTAAACTTTAAAAAATGGTTTTATGATAGCCTAGAATACATTTTATATGCCTATGAGATTTTCTTATGGTTTGAAAAATTTCAAGGTTAAAATTCGACTTAAGAGGCGATATCTTAAAGACTCGCATCTACCGGCACTAGAAAATTTTCTTCTCACGGGCGCGACAAAACCTAGCAAATATTAAAGTAGGATGCTCGAAACAATTTTTAAAGCCGTTCCCGACCAAATTCTCGAAAACCGAAAATTCCTTTAGGAGCTTAGAAGGTGTACTACCCCCATTTTTAAGCCATTTTTCGATATTTTAAACGCGTATAACTCCGTGAAATCGTACTTTTATGGCTTAAAAATTGTATATATCGATGAGATATATCCTCCCGAACATTCCTGTAAATTTTCATCGAAATCCGAGAACCTTCGATTTTTGCCCCTATAGACCTAGTGCCAAGCCAAAATAGGGGCAAAAATTGAAGGTTCTCGGATTTTGATGAAAATTTACAGGGATGTTCGGGAGAATGTAACTCATTGATATATACCATTTTTAAGCCATAAAAGTACGATTTCACGGAGTTATACGCGTTTAAAATATCGAAAAATGGCTTAAAAATGGGGATAGTATACCTTCTAAGCTCCTAAAGGAATTTACGGGTTTCGAGAATTTGGTCGGGAGCGGCTTTAAAAATTGTTTCGAGCATTCTACTTTAATATTTGCTAGTTTTGGTCGCGCCCATGAGAAGAAAATTTTTCAGGTTCGAAATCTCGAGATATTGTCTCTTAAGTTCAAAAATGCGAAAAAATCCTATAAAAATGTTTTTTTATCAAAAAGGAACAGGTTTTTGTTTGTTTGTTTTTATCTCAACTTTTCGCACACTTTGGTCAGCCGTGTCCTGTTAAGTGCGTCGTCCCTTAGTAGCTCCAAAGTTATCTTTATTTATGCATCATTTGGAACTACTTCGGCTCTTATATCCATTGAACGTGGTCTAAAATCAAAAAATTTTATTGTTCGAAATTTTCTCAAAAATGACCCTATTAGGGGCAGAGTTGGGAATTATCACACCGTGTGATGTGGTGTGCTACCACACCACCCTTTTTTCAACTCTGGTGCCAATGGACGTTATTGTTCGGCGTGATCGAAAACGGTGAAATATGAAGTTTTTTAGTTGAAAAATGGCAGTTTTCATCGATTTTTTATTTTAAAAAGTTA
>JAQGBS010004241.1:0-10533 GCA_034698545.1 Acrobeloides obliquus
TGGTTTACTGCATATGGTCGCGTTGCACGGGGTATATATTTCGGTTTCGTTTCCATAATGGTAATATGGCATTCCTAATGGCGGCACAAATAGGTTTCCATTTATCCCTTCATCATGATCGACATTCAGAAAATATTCCTAAAAAAATTTTTTGTGTTACATCCCCTGTTCAGAAATTTTCTTTTACCTCATAACCAGACGTGAAAACTTTTTGTTGAATAATTTCCTCATCAAAAAATAGAGGATCTCCATTTTGCAAATCTCCCACATTTAGACAAGTATAGTTATAACTTGATGCAAATTGATTAAAAGGACAATTCAATATGTCACATTTGTTATCTTGAGTGCAAGATGCATGCCCAAAATCAACTAAAACTCTAGTAAGTAATAGTTAATAATATATTACCAATATCCGTATCAGGAAGAGTGGGGTCTTCATATTGAAGATTTGCCAATCCAACCGATTTATTATCGACTGGCTGAAATGCATAATCGAATCGTTCCAAGGTCTCGAAAATGAATCGATAATTCTTTTGCGTTGGAGTGGTTAAGCCTTTAACAAGGATATCATACCGTTCACCAGGAAAGATTACTAGTGCATCAACCTAAAAAGCGTTTTCTGAGAGTCGATTGACGAGCTACGATTTCGGGGCGGCCTTCCGAGCAGCAGTGTCAAAATGGCAAATCCGAATGGAGATTTCCGAGAGACAGCAGCGATTTTGCGACCGGTGAATAGCTTCAGAGTGGCAGATTTCGACTAATCTTTACTCGAGACACAAGTCGAGACGTTTAATCTCGACTTAGTCGTAAGTCAACTCCATCAGCAGCTGATGGAGTTGACTTACGACTGATCCTTACTTGAATAGGTTTTATATCAACTCCATCAGCAGCTACTATCGTCAGAAAATGCCCCTCCAGCCAAACTAGAAGCACTGCTGCAATCCCTGCATTCACAAATCTGAATTTGACGTTTTCACCTAAAACAATTTTTTCGTCAACTATGATTTTGTTACGTTTTTTAATCAAATAAGTTGTTAATGGCAATCGACTCGGTCTCTTCTTCAAATCATCTTGATTATACCACCCTTTGTTGCCAATAAGCAGAGCAGAAAGAGGGGAGTCCACCGCGATTTGGGTTCCATCATAGAGTCGCGCATGGCTATAACATTTGGAACTGTTGTTAAGATCCCAAGGTTCGTTCAATTGTCTGGAATATTTGTCGAATTGATTGAATGCGACTAGCAATTCGTCCTCCGTGCCGAGGACTCCAATATCCTTTGAAAAAATTTGTTACAGGAAGAAGTTGGATAAAAACCTGTAGTAGAGTATAATATTCTCGGCCCATTACCATTAAATTGTTTTGGGCATCATAAGTCTTTTCAACTGTCTTTTTAACAAGAAAACCACCCATGACCCCTTCTCCGAATTCTGTACTCAAATGACCATGATAGAATTGTGTTCCGGCAGTGTCGGCCACGAATCGGTAGGAGTAGCTGAAATTTAAGGCATTATTTCTAGTTCTATCGTGTCGCGACACGACAGTGCATTTTTGTGTCGTACGACGCGTCGCGACATGACGGAAGTATAAATCCTAAGTTACAAGATGCCCAAAAACCGGATCTTTTAAAATTTTTTCATGAATATGGGGGGGGGGTAAAAATTTTTCCAATGTGTCCCCCCTCCATTCCTGGACTTCGGAACCGCCTCTGGAGATACCCTGTAAGATCATGAAACGACTAGTATGTTCACTAGAGATTATAAATTTTGAGTCAAAAGTTGACCTCGATAAGTTCAACCCTAACTTACTCCGAGTTCGGACAAATCGGACACTGTTGAACAAACGCGACACCATCGGTATACCAAAGTCCCATTTTGTCCAATCCATGAACGTGGACACTAAGAGATCTGGTTCCTAAGCGATTCATGAAATTCATTTCAACTTCTGCACCCAACGGAACCACTATAGTATCACCAGGTCTGAAAAAAATTTGAAAAAGTTGAAAAGTCACAAGTTTTTACATCTTTCCATTGATCGAGACCATTCTTACATGTAAACCACTGAACTGATTTACGTCTTGTAATGCAAAGTCAAGATCATCGGTGATTACGTTTGATGCATTGCAAGTGGATGTGAGAGTGCTGTTTAATCTTATCCATTTTTGCTATAACAAAAAGTTTCCAAAATTCAAACACTTTTCAGGCATTTAGGGAGGGGGAGTATCCCGAAAAAGAAAAAATAGAATGAAATTTTAGGAGGACCAAGGTACAAAAGGTAAAATTTTGATTTTTTGAAGGCGGTGCCCCCTGAAACTGGATTCCCTGGATCCGAAATTGAAAAACTTACACTGTTAACATCATACATAACAGGTGTATTATTACTCGGTGAATACATTGAATATGTAAAAGCGAGCTCATATGTAAATCTATACACACCATCCTAAACATTTTTCGTGACTTTTTCAACCTAAACAATTTGTACCGCATCTGGTGTCGCCATCTGCACAGGACTTTCATAGGTTTGCCATTCACCATTAGATAGTTTTAGACATGCTAGAAAAAATAGAAATTTGATTACCATCTCGCTTGATGAAAAGCCCTGTTACAAGAAGCAAAATTGGTTTCCTGAATAGAAACTGAAGTACTTCTGAATCCACTTCCACCTTTTTATTTCATTTTTAACATGTTTGTGATTTAGTTTGCCCACATATAAAAACATGGTCATATTTAGTGTGCAAATATGATTATGTCGTTATATGTGGGCACTGTTTCATGACTAAGGTAAGATTCAATAATCTAGAAACACTGATCTATGCGACATTATGACTTGATATTGTTTTTAATAATGAACGTCACGTCCATTGTTTTTTTTGCCCACATATAACGACATAGCCATATTTGCACAGCAAACTAAATCACACACATTTTTAACAATGAAATAAAAAGGTCCCGCATGTTTTCGTTTTTCGAACATTTTTCGCATTCTTTCGTTTTGATACACCCACGAATTTTATTTTTGCCGGACATGTCGTTTTTTGAAGATTTCCGAAAAAAAATCCGCGGGTGTATCAAAACGAAAACATGCGGAACATGTTCGCCGAAACTCATTACAGATCCTAAACAGACCTTGTCAAAAAATCTTTTAACTTTGTGGAGATGTGAATTCTTGAAGTTTTTCAACATACCCAGTGGTATTCAGAGGGTTAAACAGCGCTAGCTGTCATAAATTTACGACGACTGCAACCAGTGTTTATTCTGTTTTCGAAAATTTAGTGTAACCGTATTAAGTAGCGTATCTAACAGGCATGTAGCGGAGAGAGGAGGGCAATCAGGACAATTGCCTCCATAGGTGGACAAGGGGGAGGGTGTGGGGTTCTTGGTCCTCTTTGCCACCGGCTAAAAATTTTCACGAAAAATGGTATTTAGCTCAAAATTTTTGGATTTTGCTCAATTTTGAGATGGTTCCCACTATTTTTCCACCTTTTGAGTGAGTGGGTCAGGGGAGGTGTCACCTCCCTTTCCCAAGTGTGTTTGCCTCTTGTCGTCCCCTCTTCATTTTAACTCTTTCTCAATCCAAATTTCAAACTTGCGTAAGTATTGACACGAAAACCCTGATTTATTGTAACATTGTAAAATAAAGTGAAAAGGTTGATATACATTTGCGGAAGTGATAAAAAAAATTTTATCCTAGTGGCATACATGGGCAAGCAGGGGGTACTGGGCCCCAAAATACGAATTGGTCCCAAAGGTTACTGTCGACCAAAAAAACGTCGACAGGCGAAAAAGTCGAAATACGAATCCGTTCTCGATTTATGAATTCGTACACGAATTTTCACAACGAATTCAGTCTGGGCGGCTTCCCAAATACGAATTGGTCCATTGATTTTTCCCCCAATACGACGAATTAGGGGGGGGGGTACAGTACCTCCCCTCTTGCCCATGTATGCCTAGTGGGATCGAACCTGCGGGTCAACGTTGCTTATCTTGCCAGACCGGATGGACTGCGCATTTGGCCATCTTTTTTTGGACCATTTGGCCATCGCCCCGGACTTTTTTCCCATACTTCCGAAATGTATATCAGCCGAAAAGTCGGCTGATCGTCAATTCAATTGTTACCCCTAGAGGGGTCAATTCCAGATGAAAAAAATATTTATACATATTCAAAGTAGTACGTCTTTTTGTTTTTGGCGTTATGCTTCAATTTTTTCAAAAATTTTTTTAGCAGATCCTTTACATTTTCTTTTGTTACCGTTCGTGTCAGTCATTTTTAATTAGCAATCCCAATATGTTCATCACCATTTTCTACCTTCATCGCTTTTAAGGGCACTAGGAACGAATTTCACTTACTTTTTTACCCGGAATCTAAATTACTTTTCGTTTTTTCCTTAATTTTTGTCGTAATTAAAATAAAATTTTTTGACATTCGAGTAGATTGGACCGTAATCTGCAACTTTCTAAAACATCACTTTTTGTGAAAACCTTTGGATTAAATAGAAAAATTGAGTTCGAAAAAAGGTAAATTAGATTCGGCGTTTTTCCATGTGAATTTGCTTGTTTCGTTTTCAATTTCTAAGGTCTTCATTAAAAGTGACCTTTTACAAATTGTAGATCATGGCTCAAACTATCCAACTGACAAAAAATTTTACACAATTTACCACAAAATTGGGACAAAAAACGAAAGTTAATCTAAATTTGGGGTTTAAAAAAAGTAAGTGAAATTCGTTCCTAGTGCCCTTTTAAGCCGCTAAACAGGATATAATGCATAGTCTTGTCAATTTTTTGCTAATTCTTATCATTAAATAAAGATTCTGATTTGAATCTCTACTAAAGACAGAGTCTTCCCTCTTTAATCAACTCTCATTTTATTTATGATGATCAGTTATTTTTTAGATAAAAAATCATGACGTACAAAATCAATATTTCGGATGGAAAAGGAAACAAATTTCTTCTACCGATTGATTCAGATAGAAGCCTTACTCTTGAGACACTTAATTCCGCCTTTTATGGTGCTACAAATTTGTATATCCCTTCAGATGGACGAGCTAAGAGTTTGATGCAGTAAATTTTACACTTGTACTTTTAGCTAATGTATAAATTAAAATGCTTTTAGAATAGAAAATGGTAAAATATTTAATCCCGATGGCTGGCAATCCGATGTAGAATATGTCGCGCTTTTTCAAGACTCGATGTATAAGGAACAAATTGGTATTTATATTTTATTGTATTATTCTAATAACAAAAATTGTTTATTTTAACAATTATAGTTAGGGTTGTGCGCGGGCGAGATCCCGTCCCGCAAACCACGCCCGCATCATTTTTAAAGAAAAAACCCATCCCCGCAACCCCGCACGCACATTTTTGAAAATCCCGCTATCCCGCCCCTCGTTAGTTTTTTCCATGCGTCGATAGGTGATAAAAATTTTGTAGAATAAACAAGAGTTTTAAAGCCAAAAATGACCCGAAAATTGAAAATTTTTGTTAAAAATGGTCAAATGTCAATGAAAAAATTACTTAAAAACGGTCGATTTTGCCCAAATTTTCGATTAAAAAAGACATTGCGGGGTTATTCAATTTGCGGGGCGGGGTTGCAGGATTTTCAAAAATGTGCGTGCGAGGATGGGGTTTTTTCTTAAAAAATGATGCGGGCGGGGTTTGCGGGGTGGGATCCCGCCCCGCGCGCAGCCCTAATTTTAATTACTGATTATTATTTATATTATTAAAACTTCGAAAAATTCAACCTCATTTGTTTAGATGAAAAGAAACAAAGTACTTCTGATCCTAATTCCTCAGCTGTAAATTTTGATCCGGAAAGTAAGTTTTTCTATTTTATAAATTTTTACATAATAAATATAGTCAGAGTTGCCAAAAGTGTTTTAAAATAAAACATTTTGCTTTTTTGACCCCCTCTTGTTTTTTTTCGTTTTGCTTATTTCAGGAAAATTTCCGGTTAATTGTGAATTTTTTCTGATTTTAAAAAAGCTAGCATTTCGAAAGCTAAATTTTCCTTTTTTTTACAATTACTTATTATACATCCCATTGAAATTCTTTTATTCATTTCAAATATATTTGATACAAAATTAAATTCCAATACGACATTTTTTGTTTCATGACAATGTTTTTTCATTACAATGTCCAAAATTTTTCAGTTTTTATCAAAATGATTCAAATTTTCCCAATGCGACATGATTTTTTCATAAAAATGTGCAAATTTTGCTATTTTTCTATCAAAAACGCCCAAAAATTTCCTATTTTCAATAAAAATCTTATAAATCTCCAAAACAAGAATTTCTCAAAAAAAATTTCAGGCACTAGCTTTCTGCTTTAGTTCAAGGATATCATCAAAATTTCTTAATTTTGACATTTTTTTCACACAAAAAATTTTCATTTTCTGAGAATTTTTGCTTAAAAACAAGCATTTTTAAAAAAAAATTTTCGGCGCTAAAATACAAGGGGAATCAAGATGATTTTTGAAAATAAAATAATTCATTTTTTTATATATATAAAAATTTATATGTAATTGCCAACTTTTGGATCACATAGTTCAAAATTTTAGATAAAATCAACGACTGGGAAAAATCTTTGCTCTATTCACACTTGTATGAGCAAGAATTTGAGGATGGACCATCCGTTGTCATTGAAACAAAAGAAGTGAAAAATTGTGTCGTTTCGTTTCTATACAAATCGATGCAATTTTATGTTACCTTCTTTCATGGTTCGCATTCAAGCCATGTGAAGGGAAAAGAAATGAAACTGTACAATAAGGAGGGAAAAGAATTCCTAGCTGAAGTCATTTCTTCCGCTGGTCGTTTGGATTTTATCATTTTGAAGCCTAAAGGGCCTGCCTTCCCTCACTCATTATTGCCTAAAGAACCTGAGCGGGATGAAAACTACGTCATATTGGTTTGTTTTCTTTTTAATTTTTATGTATCCAAAAACTCCACCAAAAATAATTCAACTTGGTAAAAAGTTCCGTAAAAAATGACTATTTTAAAAAAACTCGAAATACAGAATTCAATTTTAGGGATACCCGTCTTTTGAAGAGTATGAAAATCAGATTCTGATTGATATTAGAGGCAGTATACTGACTGTTGAAAAGAATGAACATATGCAAATTATTGGTAATGTTTTATAGAACAAATCCCAGGAAAGTTTCATATTTTAGGTGATGGAGGGGCATGGCCTGGCCTAAGTGGAGGACCGGTCATTAATTCCGACGGATATTTATTGGGAATTTGCTTAGGAGGCCCGGATCCGCCCGAAATCAAGAAAGACCCTAACGCTTCTGACTTAACCGATTTTTCAAAAAGAACAATTTTATTAGAAGAGGCTTTTCGATCAGTGTCAAGACGACCATATTGTCGCATATTGCCTTATTCAGAAATTCGATCTGAATTAGCTAAGGTCATATTTTTAATTAGCGAAGTTAAATTCTAAATTAACAAAAAATGCAATGTCTGCGACAAAAATCATATATCTTAATTTTTTGCTGTGAATATTATACAAAATTGGGAAATCCAGTCCAACATTGAAGCTTATATATTTAGTGCGAAGAAATCGACCATTCGCCGGATAAAAAACGTTTTAAATTGGGACTTTCGTTTGGTCGAAGATTTGTCGTCAAGAGAAAAGAAAGTTTGTAGCTCCATATTTTTGTTAATAATTAAACGACATTTAAGAATGCAATGAAATCAATATGAAAATGCGTAATCTAAAAATGGTCTCACTGTCTGGAAATGAGTAAGTCTATTGAATAAGGCATAACTATTTAATAAAAATTTTTTTGTATTGTTTAACTAAAAATTTTTTTTATAAAGCAGAAGCCTTATTCACTTATATAAAATACCCCCACATAGGTGCACAAGTAGGGGGGACAAGATTCCTACGATACGTCATATTTTCGACCTTTTTTTTGATTGTATCCAGAAATTTTTGGGGGCCCTACCCGGAACTTTTCAAAATTTTGCCTTAGTCCCCCCTTATGTTTTTTTCGAGAATTTTCATAATTAGAGACCATTAGAATTTTTAAATTTCCAAAAATTTGGAAAAAATAAGGGAGGACCATTAGGAAAAAAATTTTTCTTTTTTTTCGTTATGAGGGGCCCGCTCCTCCCTCTACATCACCGGTTGATGTGCTCAAAAATTTTTACTGAAAATCCTCATTTTTAGTTGACAAAAACAGCGAAATTTTTTCTTGGAAAACGCTTTTTTTAAAGCTGAAAATGCTCAGAAAATTAAGATTTTTGTTGAAAATAGGAAATTTTTCGGCGTTTTTGATAGAAAAATAGCAAAATTTGCACATTTTTATGAAAAAATCATTCGTATTGGGAAAATTTGAATCATTTTGATAAAAACTGGAAAATTTTGGACATTTTTTAATGAAAAAATATTGTCATGAAACAAAAAAATGTTGTATTGGAAAATTTTGTATTGGAAAATTTATATTTTTTAGTTGAATGCTAACCTTAAAAACTTCCCCATGCGTTAATCTCACTTTATAAATTCAACTTGGAGCGCGCTCGAATCATTTAACACTACTCCAACCTAGATTCGAATTTTCGAGATATCGTCTCTTAACAAGCTTGATGGAAAAGAAAATTGGGTATTGCTAAACATTAGCAAACGTAAATGACATGGGCATTTTTTCAAAAAAAAAATTTCTCTTAAAATTTTCTGAAAAAATTGTTTAGTAATACCCGAAAATCCAATATGTACTAATTTCCTTGAATCAGGATCAAGGAAGCATTTTCACGCTTCGGGAATGCGCGCAATCGATTCCCCACATGGAATTACCCCCAGAAATATGATTTTAAGGGAGAAATTTCAAATTTTTCGATTTTCCCTTTAATACACACATCTATTTTCCCGGAATCAGGGTCAAGGAAGCATTTTCATGCTTCGGGAACGCGTTCAATCAATTTTTCTCATGATTTTACCCCTAATAGGGTGATTTTCAGAAAAAATTTTTCGAAAAATACTCACATCATTTACGGTTGCTAATGTTTAGTAGTACCGAAAATTTCCCTATTTATGCCGATGTTGATCTTGTTTCGTCACAAATCTTGTTCGTGTTAAATACAGAGAAAGATGATGCATTGATTAGTGACAGCGATGTTGAATAAATTGTGCTATTCTGCATATATCTTATGGTCGATCAGCTATGGTTTTGGGCCCCTTTCGTTTAGGTACACACGCTGCTTCTATTTTTTCTGATAATTCGATTTTTGACTTTTTTCGAAAACTTGTCGTAACTTTTTTTATTTTAATAAATTATCATTACAACCAAGCTTGGAAAAATAGTAGAGACGCTAGACTACAACATACTAAAAATCGCGTTAAAAAAGACAATGAAATAAAAAAGTTCAAAAAACCACGTTTGTCAATTATGTGTATTTGTAAAAAATCATTTTTTGACCCCCTAAATGAAATTTTTTCGGAAAAGCGAAACGCTATTTTCTTACATTGGTGTTCAGGCAACTTAAAAGAATAATTATCAAATTTTATTCAAGGGTTCCATGGTACTGGGCTTGTCTCAGGAGCCCCTCAAGGCTGGTTCAAACCCCGCTTGAGGCCAAAAGATTTTGACTAGTATAACGTCTCTTCGGATACTCTCTCGACATTACAGAAGCTTGCGAAATTAATCAAAAAAGTTTATCAAAAAAAGATATAGAAGTTTATAAAAAATTTTAAATATAGTTTACAAAAAAAATATATATTAGTTTACAAATTAAAATATTTTCAAACATTTACAAAAAGGGTATACAAGTTGACAAGAAAAAATATTAGCCATAAATAATTAAGCTGATTTTTGACTACAAACAAAACCGTCTATATATTTGGTAGAATCACAATTGACAGCTTGCCACCCAACTTGGCTACTATTTGGATTAAGCATTAAAACAAAGCAATTCATATTAGTTCCCGGATTAAAAGCTGGCGCAACTGGTAATGGGTTTACAAAATACGAAACTGGAGACTTATCATAATACGCTAATCCTGACTGAGATTTATATAGTCCAAACCAAGTGTCATGCCATGCTCCACCAATCGTTTGCTTGACGATATCTTAAAATTTCGAATGAAAATAGATAGTGGGATTTGCGGATTTGCTTTTACAACAATCTTACTTGCTACAAAGACATTTTCATCAGAATTAGAAATACTTGCTAAAGTACCGTTTCTTTTTGAACATTCATTTAAAGCCGCAGATTGCACCAGCGGTGTACTTTCCATCTACAAATTTACTTTTAGATTAAAAACAAAATTTTTATCTACATAAAAACATTTTCTAGTTTGTTGATAGTAATGCCATCCGTTAGGACACACCGGTTTAGAAGGTAGTGGTGTAGAAGGTCGTGGTGGAGGTGTAGAAGATTGTGGTGGAGGTGTAGAAGGTTGTTGAGTATATGGTCCACAAGGTGGTGGGCAACCTAAGCAAGAAGCTATGCTACACAAATTTTATGGCTTACCATAAGGCGGTGGTATTCCATACGGTCCACCTGGACATCCAGGCGCTGGAGCTGGACATGATGCTGTTGT
>JAQGBS010004242.1:0-10532 GCA_034698545.1 Acrobeloides obliquus
ATCATCTTCAAAGGCTCGAATGGACCCCAAGGCACTGAAATTTTGAATTTTTTATTACTTAGTTTTGTTGAGCTAGTAGAGAGGTTTGACATATGCAAAAATTAGGAGGTACTGGAATTCTCTTGCTGAGATAGACCAATTTTTGTGAAAATTTGGGTTCCCACGGGTATAAAAATGTATAGGCATGCCCCTTCAAACCTAACCAGAAAACTGTCCTGAAGTCCATCGACTACGGAAAGTGTATAGAAACGTAGCGTGTGCGTAGCCCTAAAAAATAAAAAAGATTTCAAGTCTAAACGATTTAAAAGCCACTTTCTGTAATAATCGACTCTTGCTCCATTAAGGAAGGACCCGGATCCCAAAAGTTGTTTGATTTGTCTAAATTTTATTTTAGGGGTCAAATTTTTGACGTAATTTTTTAAAGATGGCATCATAACTCCTCCCGGACATCGAATTCACCACATAGTATCTATATAAAGTTTGTAGCTTGTGATTTGAGGATTCTAAAAACACCAAAACCACGACGAGATCTTTTACCTAGTCCAAGATATAGCAATTTTTAGTGTCGTTGGTGTTCAAAACAAGGAAAAACAAGGCCCATGTGCCGGATATCAAAATCCAATTGAAAAGTTGATGTCAATTCCTTCATTTTCGGACTCAGCATAGTCAAAAACGGGGGTACATGTAAAATTTAGACAAATCAAACAACTTTTGGGATCCGGGTCCTTCCAAGGGTCGATTTTTATAGAAAGTGGCTTTTAAAAGATAGAATTTGTTCAAGTCCAGCTTACCTGTAAGACCAAAAAATGTCTGGTCTTCAACTTGGTACTGGGTCAATCTCCAACCCACTGGTTGGATTCTAATGGGTCCCCAAAAACAAAAGTTGCACAAAACTTTACGAACTATAATGTTATGCAAACAAAAATTAAAAATTTGATCAAAAAAAGTTTGTCGGTCCCCGTCCGTCCGGAAGCTCGATTCTTTCAGAGCCGATGCTTTAAATTTTTCGAGAGACGAAGTCTTAAAAATGTAAACGACTACTAAAATATATGATTTAGCATTGTTTTTTGCACAATCATCGAATTTAATAGAGGATATAAGGGAGTCATAACTCAAACTTTTGGGGTCCCAGATCAATCTGACAAAAATGTACTTAGCGAGACTTGTCTATCTCGTGATCACAGGCTCAGAGATAGACCCCAAGTTTATGAGGTTGATCTCAACAAAGACCGAAAGGGGCCGGCCCCGGGGCTTCGGCCCCCATCGAAGGGGCCGAGGCCAGTGGGCCGGCCCCCAAGGGCCCTAGCTTTAGAGGGCCGACGGGGGCCCGTGGGGACCTGAGGGGGCCGGCAGGGGGGGGGGCCCCAAGGGCCCTCGGGGTCCGGGGCCTCGGCCCCTTTGTCGGACTCTGGATCTCAACACTTTTTCCTTATCGATCCACTACTTTTTTGCGATTTTTTGCGCCACTCTGTCTTTTTTCATGGATTTTTCATTACGCCAGATTGATCCTGGGTCCCAAAAGGTTCTAGTTGTTACCCCCTTATATATGAAATTCGCAAGAAATTATTACTTTATGGGTATAAGTGTACTTTTATTAATAATATATGCCTATATATGGTTTTTATTTAAATATAAAAAGCGTAAGTTAGACTGAAGAATCAAGAAAAAATTTTCGAAATTTTAGGAGTGTCTGAAATAAACAAGAAAATTTTGAATTCAGTAACGGCTATAACATTAATAATATCAATATCCGGGCCAATAAACCAAGTTTTATCAATATTAGCAAAAATTTTGCTTGAGCCAAAACTGGTGGTAGTTGCTTCGGGATATATAAATGGAATTTTTCATCTTTCTTTTTCTTTAAACTTTTTTGTTTATTTGATTTTCAGGTACATATTTTAAATTGAACAAATTATCATTTTTCCAATAATTATATTTTAGCAGTGAATATCGTAAAGCGTTTCGAGATATTTTTTCTTTCTTGCCTTTTGTTAAAAAACCAACTAATAGTCAAGTTATCATAATGGCACAATTCAACTCCTAACTGTGTAAAACGTTGGGCATGAATCTCCTCACTTTTTCGATAGAGTATTAAACACACATCATTTTGCCGGCATTATATAACAATCTTTTAAATAAAAATTTGAAGTACAAGTTAGTTGCAGGCGTTTTCATCGAGGATGCTCTATTATTTTCTGGGATTAAATAGATTTTCATGATTTTAAATTTTTAATAAAGCTATACACTATCAATTATTTATGGACAATATTTTTTTTTGTAACTTTTTTTAACTTTTTTGTAACCAAAAATAACCTTTTTTGTAACTCTTTTTACCTTTTTTTAAATTTATTTTTAAAAACTTTTTCCCGAATCCGGATTCAGAATCCGAATCCAGAATCCGGATTTAGAATCCAGATTCCGAATCCCGAATTCAGATTCCGAATCCAGAATTCGAATTCAGAATCCGAAATTCAGAATCCAAATCCAGAATTTTTTTTCTTTTTGGTATACTTCGCACAACAGTCATAGATTTTTGTTCAGCATCAAAAAAATTTTGTGACATCCGAAGCTCGGCTCTCTCGCGGAACGTGTTTTAATCAATTGAAATTTGTGCATTCTTATGGAGATAGACGATGTCGAAGTTGGGTCTATTTTGGCTATTAGCACCCAAAGTAACATAACTCGAAGTAACACAACTTCAAAGTAACATACTCCAAAGCCATGAAGACTACAGACATGAGATAGAGTACTTTTTATACACTTTCGCACCGGGGAACCCCGAACTAAAGTTGCTTCACTCATCTAGCCCAACAACATTTCCACTATAGACTTTTGATCAATCGACGAAACAAATTTTGTGCTCGGTTTTCTCAAATAACGTGTTTTAAAAAATGTCGAAAAACTTACATTGGTTTACTAATTATGCAATAACTCCTCGACCAGAAAGAGTTATGGCATGATTTTGGTACCATTCGATTGCTAAGAAATCCAGCTTTCTAATGACACCAAAACTATCAGGATTGACTGTGTATTTCTAGCAGAAATCCTCAACAATATAAAAAAGTTTTGAAATTGTTTTGAAAATTGTTTGCCTTGTAGGGACGTCTATAGTTGAAGTTTATTAAAGAGGGTGACAATCATGGCCTAATCCAAGAAAAAAATTTTTTCTAAAAAGATCATTTTTAGGGATAAAATCATGCGAGAAATCGATTGCGCACATCGCCGAAAATTGAAAATGCTACCCTGACCCTGATTCAGGGAAAATATAGATTTTTTAGATATTTTTTAACTAGCTTGGTTTGAAAAAACGTATGTTTATAAACAAGACTCAGTGGTGCAGTGACAAAGCAGCGGCTTATTGTTCACAAAGGTCCCTGGTTCGAATCCCGCTTGGAGCAAAATTTTTTTGCACAAATTTTTTTCGAAAAATTGTTTTGCTTCCCTGAATCAGAGAAGCATTTTCAATTTTCGGCGATGCGCGCAATCGATTTCTCGCATGATTTTACCCATAAAATTGATCTTTTTAGAAGAAAAAATTTGTTCTTGGATTAGGCCATGATTGTCATCCCCCCTTTAGCAAAAATAATAGCTTATTTAAAAGAAAATTTTTGATGAAATTTTTGTTGCATTTTTCTGTAATAAATTTTTCATTAAAGTCCGTTTTCGCCGCCAATGAGAAAAAAGTCCGGGGGTTTGGTCAAGTGGTCCAAGGTGCCGCCCGTCCGATCTGGCAAGTTAGGCAACGTTGGGCCCGCAGGTTCGATCCCGCTAGGGCAAAAATTTGATTTTCAAAACAATTCTTTTACAAAAAATGGAGCAAAAGATTTTTGCTCTATTGTTTGTAAACTAAATATTTTTAAAAATCAAAATTTTCCTCTAGTGGGATCGAACCTGTGGACTCAATGTTGCTCAACTTGCCAGATCAGACGGGCGGCGCCTTGGGCCACTTGGTCATCGCCCCTGGACTTTTTTCCCATTGGAGGCGGAAACGGACTTTAACACGAGAATAATTCTTTGTACCAAAGGTACATTTGATTGTTTTTGGACATGCTAAATTCGGATATGGTAGTGAAAAAATAAGAGGGTTCCAAAAAATCGCCTTTTAGGGGGTGTCAATTTGGGTATGTTTTTTGAAATTTATCATTGATAACAATATAGAAGTTAGTGATTGTTCGCACTTCTTCGCCTAGCCATAACCACATGATTGATAGGTTTTCCATCATAATCCCATCTGATCCAATAAGGAGACCGATCTGACGCTGTTAAAACTTCAGTGTTATATGTTTCGACTGCTTTAAATGGCGTTATGTCTTGTCTAAAAGTAGAAAATAGTACAGGGTGTCCCAGTAGATTGGGACTATATTGATTTGAGGGTTTCTCATCATCCAATCGGTCATTTCCGATGCGGTTTTTTGTTGGAGAGAGCTCAGACGATTCTGCTTCAGATCCTATAAAAATATGGAAAATTCGCGTTTTCTCATATGAGAATTTTTCAGTTTAAAATTTTTAAAGCAACTTTTCTCCGTCTCCCCAATAAGGTAGAGAATTGGTTTTAACTTAATCTGATAGCTCAGTGATGCCCCAACAACGTAAAAAAACCGTATCAAAAAATCTTTTAACAGTGATGAGAAATAGAATTGTCAAAATTGAGACCAATTTTTGGTCACTTGGTTTTGGGAAAAACCAAGTGACGAAGCTGGGTATCGAACCCGCGACCTTTCGGACAACAGCCAAACACGCAACCTACTGCGCCACTGAGGCCACCTCGTTCACAAACTTAAATTCTTTATCATTTTTTTCTCAATTTTGACAATTCTATTTCTCATCACTGTTAAAAGATTTTTTGATACGGTTTTTATGTTGTTGGGGCATCACCAAGCTATCAGATTATGTTGGATGACGATAAACCCTCAAATCAACGATAGTCCCAAACCTGCTGTTCCGGTTGGTAGGTTGCTGTTCAGATTCCGGTGACCAGATCTGTTCCGACACAATCCTGGTCTCAATGGAGCACACATGGCTCAGTGGTAAAAGACGATTTAGTAATCCGAAGATTAGATTCCTAACTCGGGAATAACTTTTTTGCAGAGGAAAAATTTTAAATTTTTTTGAAAATACAAAAATTTTATGTCGGGGCCGGCAATCGAACCTGGGAGATCTTCTGATCTTGAAGCGAACAATTTGACACTGCGCCATGCGTGCTCCTTTTTTGCAGTTTCGCCCGCCGTGAAAAAAAGAAAACAATGTAAAATTTTCAGATTTCTCATTTTTGGAAAATTTTAAATATTTTTGCAACATTTCAAGACCTTATGCATTTTTGCGCCAAGTCTCGTTCGACGGCATTCCCTAAACCTTTCTCCCTGTGATCTGGCTGAACATATTGGTGGGTAAACATTGAACTTGAATCTATCATTTCATAGGCTACCGGGAATCCGCTTGAATCTCGGACTAGTGAATAAGGCATATTGCGCAATTTGGCTCTAAAAAATATATTTAACAAATATATTTTTTTTTATAAAAGCCTAGTAAATTCCATATCGCCAGGACTAGAATGTTTCCATGTTTTGGTTATAATTTCAACATCGTCCTTTTCGAAATCCACATTTGAAAAGTGGTATCCATCTGGCAGTTTGATTTCCAGCTCGAGGAGTTTCCGTTTCTGTTGTTCGTTCATGTAATACAAAACACAGGGGTAAAAACCCAACGCGGCGAAATATTCCGGGTGGGCATGCTCGAGCCAGTCTCTGCACTATAAAAAACAGTAGTAATTTCTGTGTTTTTGGCATCCCTACATGGTCGTTATCACATATTAACAAAGAAAAATCGATGTAAATTTTTTAATATTAGGTTAATGCAAAAGTCCTTTCGGGATTTTTTATGTTTTTGCATTTTTTTGAAATTTTGAATTTGCTACAAGCTCTTCGTTGTAATACACAAACTTTTTTGAATTTTTTTGCAGAAAAATCGAATTTTGCATCAATTTTTTAAATTTTCATAAAATGAACATTGTAGCAATTTGTATAGCTAAATGAGACGAACAAAAGGACACCAAATTATCCAATTTGAACATTGTTTTGGGTTATTGAAACGAAAACATGAATCAGAATTTTCGTTTCAATAACCCAAAACAATTTTCAAATTTGCTAATTTTGGTGTCATTTTGTTCGTCTCATTTAGCTATAAAAAATTGCTACACTGTTTATTTTATGAAATTTAAAAAATTGATGCAAAAATCAATTTTTTTGCAAATAACGAGCTAATTTGTCCATTTTATGCATGTTTTTTTGTTTTTGAGAATCTTGACAAAAATTTTCGCCCGAGCTGGGATTCGGACCCGCTCCTTTATGAGCAAAAAGCGAGAGCCATACCACTCGGCTATGAAAGAACCCGATCTTCGTAGCAGAGTGGTATGGCTCTCGCTTTTTGCTTATAAAGGTGTGGGTTCGAATCCCAGCCCGCGCGAAAACCTTAGTCAAGATTTTCAACAAAAAAAAACATGCATAAAATGGACAAATTAGCTCGTTATTTTCCAAAAGTCGGAAGTTCAAAATACTCTTCCAGAAAAAAGCTATGTCAAAATAAAATTATACAATCATGCATGAGGAAATTTTTGGCAATATAAAATTTGATGTCTCATACAAGCTATTTTTATATCCATCTTTTTTATGCCGTCTCATATATGGGACGGCCCGCATTCCTGAGTTAAAGCAAAAGTAAAAATGACCACGCAGGATGCTACATTGAAAATAAAAATTTGAAATCTCCTTGTTGAAAAATGTCCTACACTCAAAATGCAAACAAAAAATGAAAATTTAAAAAAATTACCAAATTCGTTAACAAATCGAGACCAATAAATAAGGAATATTTTTCGAAAAATTCTGGAAATAATTTAGAAAGTTCGTCAAATGCTTTGAATAATGTTTCTTTTTCGAATTGATCTTCTGGTTTGCAACTCAAAATTATACAGGGGCTGAAAAATTTTTGAATTAAAGAGGGGATGCAGATACTAGGTCATTCTCGGTTGAAAAATTTTTTTCCAAAACAATCTATATAGGGGTAAATCATGCGAAAAATCGATTGTGCGCATTCCTAAAGCGTAAAAATTGAGCCTGATTCAGATAAATAGATGTGTGTATTGAAGCGAAAATCGAAAAATTTTGAAATTTCTCTCTCAAAATCATATTTCTGGGGGGTAATTTCATGCGGAGAATCGATTGCGCGTATTACCGAAGCTTGAAAACGATTCCCTGATCTTGATTCAGGGAAATTAGTACATGTTGAATTTTCGCTTCAATACACACTCTTATTTCGCTGAATCAGAGTCAAGGAAGCATTTTCACGCATCGAGCATGCGCGCAATCGATTTTTCGCACGATTTTACCCCTATATAGACTGTTTTGGCAAAAAAATTTTCGACCGGGAATGACCTATTATATGCACCTCCCCCCATTTTTTTAATACAAAAAGTGATTTTTTCTGTTCGAAAAATGCAATTTTGATACAAAAAGGTGATTTTTTTCATAAAATTTTTTTCGCAAACATTTTCGACACTAAAAAAAATGATCTTTTAGATGCAAAAATAGATTTTTTTAGTACAAAAAATGCATAATTGGTACAGAGTGATTTTGTTCGATACAAAAAATGCATTTTTTATACAAAAAATTGATTTTTCGGTATAAAAAAATGTGTTCATCTTTTGAAAAAACTCACGTTGTATAAGGATTATTTCATGAACAATCCATAATTTGGAGCCGGTCGGGTTTTCATGTAATAAAATATCGAAATTTGCTTCCGGAAATCTGTTATACAATTTATTTTGAATAGAATGATATTGAAGAAGAAAATACGGAAAAATTTTAGTCGCTTCTAGAGCTAATGAAAGTTCTTGTTTGGTTACAAATCTTTTCAGCATACTAAAAGTTCAATTTTTTGTTGCAAAGACCCTGAATCAGGGTCTTTGCGGGAATTTCAAATTCAAAACAAATTTCAAAAATCGCCAACTTCATACGCGATTATCTCAAAGCCATTAGTGATTCAGAATTTACTGTAAAAACAAAAAATGCTCCATTTTTCATGAATTTTCCGAATATATATAAATTATGGCAAATTACGCTAATCTAAAGATTTTTCAATTTTTGACCTCCTTCAATTTTAGCTATGGAGACATTTTTTGCACTTCGGCCCCTGAAAAGTGAATTCGTCAGAGATGTCGGCCAGGAATTCTAGTTTATTTTTATGTGCAACTCGGAGCTCCCGTAGTATGAAAATTTCGAGCTAGAGCTCAAGAAGTGAATTCGATTGCGTGCATTCAGAAGCGTGAAAATGCTTCGGGAATTTTTTTTATACAAAAAAACTAAATCATAATAATAAACAGTAACCGTTTGACCGATGAAAAATATAATCATAAATAAATCTAAAATTATCACGCCTAAAAATATAAATTAAATCGTTTGCTGATAAAGGAGAAGTATATAGAAGCAGTGACAAATTTGTATTTTTAATATAATTGACAAATAAAGAGACGGGTAGATAAATTCTTTGAAGGAAAACATGATTTTTGTGTCTTTTGTGCAAAACATAAATGGTTTTATTCTTTTCTGCACAAAAAGCGTGGTGGTTTCTAGTTTCATTAGTGGTTCTAGTTGTGTATTTTCTAGTTGAATATTAACCGTTCTATCAGATTATAAGCCTAAATTTCGTTCAGCATCGAAAAATTTTTTGTGACATGCCCTTGGTCTCAAAGCTCGATTCTCTCGTGAATCTTGTTTTAAATGAAAAGAAAAAGTTCATGAAAGGAAAAATCGAGTGGGTATTTTCTAGCTGAAATATTTCAGAATTAACTTTGCTTTTCACAAATGTAAAAATAATTATTTTTCTATACTTTCCATTATTAATTTTACTAGTTAAATCAATAGTGACAAATTCAAATTTCTCATTCCAACTTGTATTGCATAAATCTAAGAAGTCTTCTTTTTAAGATCGATTTTTATTTGATATAATGATAACAATATTGAAATAACATGACAATGTGTCAACAATATTTTAAATTTCATTACGAGCACATGGCCCGCATTGAAATAAACAATGAACAACATAAAATATTGTATAGTCAAAATTTTACACATCATATACTGACATATGTCTCTAACAGTAAAAGAATTTTAAGTGTTGAACGTCGTCCTGTCGCACTTGAATCTTATAGATAGCGTAAGTCTCCCCCAATGCAGGCGTATCCGGAATTGTTGCTGGATTCACATTTGCCAAAATGGCGACCTTATTCTTGGAAAAAGCACTCACTCTAAACGCCTCTTGAAATCTTCCTTCGAATACTTCTTTGCAGCGATCGATTTCTTCAGCATTATTAAAATGAAACAAGAATCGCTCGGCACTCGAATCTCTTCGTTCACCTACAAGTAAATAATTATGATTTAAATTAAATAATTTCAACGAAAATTTTGAATAGAATACAAGATTTTTTTTGTTTTTATATCAAGAAGAACCTGGGGACCGAGCACCTTCGGTGCTCTAGGAATGCCGTATTACAGTGAAACCTGGAGACCGAGCGACATGGCACTCAAGGGCTCAGCCTTTGGCCTTGTTTTGAAGTTACAAAATTCGGTTAAAAACTGGATTTTCTGATGAAAGTGGTTCCCCCCCTTTAATATTTTCGAACTTTTCGATTTTTTTAATTTTTCGAATTTTTTCACCTTTTTCTATTTTTTTGAATTTTATTCATTATTTTTCGAAATTTCAGTTTTTTCAATTTTCTTCGAACTTTATTCTATTTTTTTCGAATTTTTCGAATTCTTTTCAATTTTATTCATTGTTTTTCGAATTTTTTCAAATTATCGGATTTTTTTCAATTTCTATCAATTTTTCGTTTTTTTTTCAAATAAATCGATTTTTTTCAAAAAAGAACATTTATTGAAAAAGCAAAAATATTTCGTCGGTGACGGGAATCGAACCTGCGCCTTTCCGATTGCAAAACTAATACTTTACCAACTATGCCATGAAAGCAATGGGTTTTCTTTTCTGACCAAATACCTAAGCTGAAAAGGCAAAAATGAAAAATTGAATTTTTAATTTTTTTCCAAAAAAGGTTTTAGTGTCGTTTTTCTTCTCTCACCGAGTTCTTTCCAAAAATCTAAGTCATAACGAGATTGGACTTAAGGTTACAAAATTCGATGACACAGACAAACAGACGGGTAGACAGACAGACATTTCTCGCTTAATATTAAAAGATTTATAAAAGATTATACATAATTTTGTGTTTTCTTAAATATTTTTTCTCAAAACATCTCACCTTGGTGCATTTCCCATCGAGCCATTTCATCTAGAATATGATCGCGACGAGCTGCGGTGTTAGCTGGATTTCCTGTATATACCCATTGATAGTTCGCTTTAAACACAAGGATCGGATCCTCGTCACACCTAAAATAAGAATATTAAAACAAATAAAATATGTATCGTGAATTTTCTCTAATTTGACAAAAAAAGGATAATATTTTAAGCAAAAAATCAAAACAGATAAA